>JAZKJV010003157.1:0-183804 GCA_037367405.1 Ottelia alismoides | reverse complement strand
TAAAGGTAAGTTCGGTCAATTATCTTGTCAATTTTAGAGTTTGATGAGAATACAATCTATCAGAGCAGTTAGAGCGAGATGTTAGGAACCCAATGGTCTTAAGAGACTATCCTAATAACAAAGTTAGATCTTTCCTAGCAAGTATGAATTACGGACCGTTTACCGGCTACCCGATCAATTCAATCTGTTAAGGACGTCATGGGCTGCTTTACCGGCTACCGGAGAGATCCTCACTTGGAACGACTTACTCAAGATAGTAGTCTGAAAAGAGTTCGGGCGTGTCTCTATACTAGTGTGCAGGTCGCTCTCTCTCTACATACAAACCAAACAATGAGGGGGTTACTCACCCCAAACATTATTTTTGTTGCATATTTTTTAGGGTCAAGTTTTCTTTAACAATCCTGTTTTGTAGACAGTTGTCACTTGTCTAAAATATTTTCAAAGAATCGCCTACCAAGTATCCAATTTCCATTTTAACTTATGTGAGTGAAACAAGGAAGGAGATCGGAAATGTTAATGCACGATTAAAAACAATGATGCATGTAGAGGTTAGAGATGTGTACTTTGTCGCCAGCACTCTACATGCAAGTGATCCACGTAGAAGTTAAATAAACTATCTTATATGATGCAAGTGAATCGTCCTAGATGATAGCTTCTATTAACGGACAAGAATAAGTTAATTTGACTAAGTCCAAATTACACTCTACTCTATAGGTACAGAAATTCTTGTTTAGGGTGTTTGGACCTAATTAATTACCTGGCTCAAGCAAATTAATTAAAAGTAATCAAGAGGTAGCTCACGAAATCGCGGGGAATAAAGAATAAGCTATGAAAACAAAACCGGTGGGTCCCCAAGTGCACCTGCACTTGGTGAAACAGACCCCGCAACAAATGAATGCCCGTTTACAAGAGTTCAAACGTTGGAAAAGAAAACTCTCTCTCTCTCTCTCTTTTAATTTTTTTCTCCTCTTCTCACGCTATCATGTAGCTTGGGAAAGAATCAAGCCGCCTCCACATCGCTTGGGTGCTTTGGTTCTCCTAGGATCGTCTCCTTCACTCTGCGGGCCCTTGCAAGAAAAAGAAAAGAGAATGTGTTAGAAATACAATTATCGAATATGAGAGAAAAATGAAAACAAATGCAGTGGATAAGAAAAATGAAGTGATTGGCAAAATGTAAACAGATATTTACAAAAAAGAATAGCAGGTCAAAAGAGAAACTAACTACCCTCACCATGCCTCCCCGGCAACGGCGCTATTTTGTTGACACAGAAAATTTAGGGTTTTTTATTTTTTTATTTTATATCCCCAACAACGGTGCCATTTTGTTGTTCAGGAGATATCAAGGATCGAAACTTAATGGTATGGAAGTGTCGTTTTTATTCCCAAAAATCCCGCAATAAAAAATTTTTTTATTTATTTTCGCTACTTATTTATTATATAGCGGACATGATCGAACACAGGGAGGCTACAATTCCTGAGGGTTATTCAATTAATCAAAATTTAATTAAGATAAAAACAGGAATCTCAAAGGATAACTATCCTTGGTTTTTGTGGATTTTTTATCTTTTTTTTTTTTATTTTTTTATTTCTATTTTTTTATTTTCTGATTTTCAAATTTTTAGTGATTTTGACAATGTAAAATTTTTTTTTAAAAAAATAATAGATCAATATTCATAAGATCAAAAATATGCACACCAACTATTTTTTTAATTTTTCAATTTATAAAAAATGCTCAGAAAAATTCAGATAAAACATTTTTAGGTCTTGAAGTGTTTTTGAGAATTTTTGTGGAATTTTCAGATGTTTTTGTATTTTTTAAAAATCAAATAGTGAGAAAATGCGAAATTGTGCACAGCCTGGTGTAATTTGCAACTTAAAATATTTGAAGTGCCCAAAACTCATGGCAATTATTTTTTTGATGAAATAAATGCCAAATATCTACAAATAGGAACTAAAATCACAATTTTTTGATTTTTGTAGAATTTTTTATGATTTTATATGATTTTTGGTATTTTTCAAAATTTTTGGGTGTTATATTTAATTAATGCACTAAATTTGCACAGAAAAATAAAAGACAATGAAATAAAACCACCCTATTTTTAAAACAATTTTGGAGTTATTTTCGAATTTTTATGAATTTTTGAATTTCAGGAGGTGAAAAATGACATGTTTTTGGTTTTTTAATAATAATGAATGAAGACAAAATAAAATGAAATTTTTACACAATGAAGTAGAAAACTAAAGGAGTCAAAGTAATTTTTTGCGAATTTTTGAACTAATAAAAATATTTATTTCAATAAATTATTCATGTAAATTTAAGAGTCTCAATCATAGGGACTAAAATGTAAATAAGTCTTGTTTTGGAATTCAATAAATAAAAGAAGTGAAACAGAGGATGGAATGTGGAAATTACCCAGGTGAAAGGTGTTATGCACGTACGTTGTTGAACACAGGGGCTTTGACGTAATTTGTGAAATCTCTAGGGGCTCAGATGTAATTTGCCCAAATTTATGCTTGATTCTGATAGGGCCTTTCTGTAAAGTTGAGAACTTCTAAGGATTGTTCATGTAATTTTTCCAAATAAAATACTTCCCTATGCCTTCTTATTCTATTCGTTTATTCAAAAGCACAAGGGAAGCCCGGGTCCAGGCAATGGGCGGCAACGACTGAGGTTGATGAAGGGGGCCGCCCGCAGCGGTGGTGAGATGGAAGGGGTGGTGGCACCTGGAGGGCGGTCGTACCTCTTTCTTTTTTCAATTTTATTTCATTTTGTATTTTTATTGTAAAGCTAAAACAATAATCATAGATTTTTTAATTTTTCTAAAATTTGAAACAGAGGAATTAAAAATAGAAAGTAAGAAATGTTGTTTTTTTATTTTTATTTTTATTATTCTTTTTATTTTTTTATGTGATCCAGCAAAATAAATGTTAGAGAAAAAGAAAACATTTTTTGTATATTTTTTATTTATTTACAAATCTGAAAATGAACGGGGATCCAGTGAAAGTGATAGGATCGAATCTGATTTTCTGACCACCGTGCATGGTTGGAGTTGATAGATCGTGTAAGATAGAAAAGAATGCGTAGAGATAGAGATGTGAGATGAAAAAATCGAGTCTGTTGTGATAATATCGTGATGATTTTATGATATAAAAAAATGATTGACGATGAAATAAATTGCGAAAAATGAAACTACGATTAACCTAGATGAAAATTAAGATAAATAATGTGAATCTCATCTTAGGAGCAAAAAACTACTGGAGAATGAAATTTAAATTTTCGAATTTTTGATTAAAGAGATAAGAGAGGTGAACATTGAAATGAGATAAAGATAAAGAGAGATAAACTATTTATAAAATTAACTAATTTTTTTGAATTTTCGTCACTTTATTTATTTGATAAAAAATGTTATTTTTTTATTTTGTATGGTTAATTAAGAATAGCAACTATATACATATACTATATACATACATGACATTATAGACATGAGTAAATGAACAAATTAGCTTTTTTGTTTTAGAATTTTCGATTTTTATATTTATATTTTAAATAATGAGTAAAAATATTTATAAATATATACAAATACAATTTGTACAAAATACATGGGAAATTACACAAACGACCCCATAAAACCAACTTTTTACTCGTAACATCAAAAATTATGAAAATACAAGCATTTTAAAGATAAATTAATTTAGAATCCAATGGAAGTGAGTTGGTTCAATTTGAGTTCATATGGAACCAGAATCGGCCTTTCATTAGTTCTTAGTGGCTTTTTCCAAGTGTGGTTGCTTTTATTATGTACACGATTTAATCGTGGAACTATTTTTATTAATTAAAACACATTTTTTACAACTTTGGTTTGGAATGTTATTTGATTTGAGGTCAATTAAGGTACAAATAAAATTGTGAAGTATACAAATATACACAGCACACAATTTATTTGGATTTTCTAATTGAGAACCTTATCTCCTCCTACTTTATTCCTGGTCGATCATGTCAAATCTTGACCTTCTCTCGGGGTTCGGGTCAGTTTGTATCTATTACATATGTACAGTCTTCCCTTTTATAATTTTCTTTTCATTAATTTTCCTTTCTTTCTTTCTTTATTTATTTTAGGTTAAAATAATGTACAAATATACAATATTTACACACAGATGCAAGTTAGTAAGAATATGGAATTAGTGTTATATACAGGTGTTTTATAACGGATTTTAAGCTAAAATAAATGAATAAAGATGACGAATCGCAGATTCATCATAATACCACTAGTCAAACCACCACTTTCACCGCCGTCCTCCACCTATCTCCGTTTGTTCCAGGGCCTCAGGTGAGCTTCGCGTGGAAGAGTGATCATCGGAGGAAGGTTCCAAGGCTGAAGCTTGACCTTGCATCGCCGCATCCACGGAACGGAGCTCTGGGAAGCCGCCCTATCGAGCGACGACCGGCTTAGTCCTACAATTTGCTACCCCAGGTATTCCTCCATCTTTGCCTTTATATTTCTTGATATTCATGCCTCAGTTAGCATTCTTACGTGTGTGATTATGATCTTTAAGCATTTATCTTAAATGCATATCCAATCCATTATTTAAATCCTTCTTGCATTCAACTCAAAATAGTTCACATTCCTCTCCCAATTTCTCATTTTCTTCTCATAATTACTAGAAACCTTAAATTTAGATTATGCAATTTCTTGATTTCTTTGGTCGATTCAATCGTGAATCGAGCAAGCAAACCTTCATTTGCAGGTTCTTATCATCGGTGGATAAATAATTCATCATATGGAGATCAAACTCTTTGAATAAAGATCGAATAAAGATGCTTTCATTCCAGCTGCCAAACAATGTCGAATTGCCTTATTCCTTGACGTCTAGCCGCCGCCATCCGACATCTTTGGAGCCGCTCACCCACAAACGAGATCGAGGGGTGTAGGAGACATTCCTCTGGCTCTAAGCAGAAAGGGGAAGAACGACTCAGGAACACACGTAGCACAGTTATGCGACACGTGTCCCCTACAGACGGCCTGGATCGCTTATTAGATTCTAATTTCGGCCCTTTATCATGAACCAGTGTGAAATTTGCAACATAAACCCAGCCAAGTTCCAAACATTCAAAGATGCACCAACAAGTTTCCTGAATAACATTTAGGTCCCCACGCAGGGAACTCAATGTAATAATTTTAGTTTTCATTTCAATTCAGTCCCTGCCAGTGATCTACTTGTAACATAACAAACTTTATTTCTTTCGCACTTATATCCCAAAATTATAAGGTAGTTTTAGACCTTAATTTTGTTGTATTTTTCATCAAATTTTCTAGGGGTGCTACACAACTACCCTAGCAACATTTCTATTTTTTTTCACAGATTTTAATCGCATATTTTCTCGATTTGATTTTTGTAAAATCATGCTATTTTGAGTGTTTTCTCGTGTGTGTTGTATTTTCAAGAAGAGAATGAAAACCCTGAAATTGTTTCTTCCCTTGAAAACCGACGTACGGTTATTCTGCCTCCTTTCGACCCAGGGGAACTTACCTGGATAAAAAATAGTCTGAAGAACTAAAATAGGAGAGAAGCTTCCTTATTCATTTTCATTCTCTCTCTCCTATTTTTCTCCGAATTTTGTTTGATCAACCCGACTTTTCTTTGGCGGTTTTCTACAACCGATATCCTTTAACGACAGGCAAAAGACACGTTATAAAAATGGCACCGTTAAGGGGGAGGTGTTAGCTTTACTTGGGTTTTCGTAACCATTTCTAGATTTTTCGATCTTCTTGATTTTACGGGTTTTTGTTTTATTTTAAGTTTTTGTTAGATTTTGTTTTCTTACGACTTTTCTAGATTTTCTTTGAATTTTATGGTTTTCATTAATTTCTTTATGGTTTTTGTTTGCTTTTATTTTCAAAACATTTTGTGTGTTTTTCTTACAAATTTTGCAGGACCTGCACGATCAGCCAGCTTATTCGGAAGCCGAGAAAGTTGAAAGTGTAGAGACCGAACCCTTATCTCACGGGTCGGTTGTTGAGGTGCATAATTAGTTAGGTTTTGTTTTTCTTACTTGAGATATTTTTGTTAAAAAAATAAGGGCACTTGGCCGTTTTTCTGTTTCTTTAGAAGGGGCCCCGTAACGGCATCGCAACTTGTACCTTCCTACCCCTTTCTCCGGGTCTGATTCACCGAGTGTCATGCAGTCAGGGGAGCAGGGAACCCACCATGGTTTTCTCGCATCGTCGATTTTACGCACCTTTTTACGAGGCTAGGTACTTGTTTAGGTGTTTTTCGATTTTTTTCTCTCTGCATGTGCTTTCGTAGTTAGTGTTAGGACTCGCTACCTAGATGCATGTTTGTTTAGGATAAATAAAAAGAAAAAAACATTAGACATGTTGTTTGAAAAATAACCCAAAAAAGTGAAAACCGCAAAAATAAAATTGGGACTACATACTTGACTTAAAACTAAATGTAAAAGATCGATTTATTTGGGAGAGCATCCCTGATGAATCCACATTTCATCATCTTTATTCTATAATTTTGGCCTCAAAAACCCTGGCAAATGCCCGTAAATAGCCTTAATTCCTGCATTTTAGCATTCATGCACATAGGTGTAAATAATGTATAAAATATGGTTTTTAAAGCCAAAATTATAGAATAAATAAAAGAAAAGAAAAAGAATAAAATATTGTAAATATTTTATGGCCCGAAACCCCGAGACCTAGGCATCGTGATGAATAGGTCGACAAGGAATAAAGTAGGGGAGATAAGGGCCAAATACCTATATTCATTAATTCATTCTTTATTCATTTTGGGACCTATTTTTGGTTCCACTTTTTATTCATCAAATAAAGAAACTGTGTACATGAAAGTTGTAGATAATTTAATAAAAAAAATAAAAAATTGATTTCATTGAAAAATAATGCACAGATAAAAAGTTATGGTCTGAATAAAAATCCAGAATCCCAACTTCCCAGACCCGTATCTCACAACTGAAAACTCCAAATGCAGCAAACTCACTTTAATTGTATATAGAATAAAATAATCTATCCAATGGTAGTGGTTTCGCATTTGGCGGAGCTACGGGTTGAAAGTTGAGTTTTGGACCCACCTTGTATAGTTGTACAGATTAAAATATTCAATTTATTATTCATTTATTAATTTTATATTTTTATATTTTTATAATCTTGCAAATATTACTTATAATAACTATGTACATTAAAATCAGAATTAAAATGCAAAGAAAACTCAAAATAAAAATATTTGTAAATGAAATATACAGGTATTATACCTATGTATATACCTATACTATATCTACTTATATTTTATTTAATATACTAAACAATTCAGAAAAATGAAATAAAAATATATCAACATGTACAAAAGTATGTTATAATTTTAGAAAATAATAAATAAAAATAATAACATTAAAATACACAAAATAAAAATAAAAGAACCAAATATGTAGATATAATACCTATATAGGCTATAATAAGTAACTTCTAAAATAAATGTCATAAAAATAATTAAAATTCATAATAAAATACTTCATAAATTAATAAACATTTTTTTATTTTTTAACCAAAATGAAATTCGTCCATTCACTATTTTATTTTGATTTTTGAAATAATTTTCAGGGGATTTTTTCTGGTTGGTCCACGTGGACCAACCAGGTTGGTCTGACAGTTGACCTCGGTCAACTGTTTGACCTCCTCCCCTTGACCTGTCAAAAGAAGTTTTGTCTCATCTTCTCGCCATTTCCTAGGCTTGACCTTGCACCAATACATAACGATGCCTTCTGCACTTTTGCTCCTCGATCAATGGTGATTCACGCCCTAGTGAAATCTGGGGCTGAAGACCACTGATCGAGGCGTTTCAAGCCTCGTCTTCCACGTTGCCCGTCAACCCTTCAAAAGGGTACCCCTGACTTCGATTCAAACCTAATCCTTCTTCCGCCATTTCCACCTTCAAACCCCTAGCCCTTCGTGTTCCTGGTGACATCAGGCATTGAATCGAGCTTGGGTTTGAAGCATTTGGCGTCGAATCGAAGAGATTCGTCCCCTCGCCGGAGCTCCGCCGCGCCTTCCAGCCCGTCGTCTCTAGTGAGCTTCCTCCTCTTTTCTTTCCATTTTCTTGTATTTTAAGCGTAGGATAGCGTAGACTAGGAGTAGTTTAGATTCCCTTTGCACTATTCGCTGTGAATCTTCGATCGAACCCACGGCGGAGCTGAGCTCCGCCCATCATTTCCGGTCACTCCACGCCTCGACCCGACCATCTGTCACCTCCATCCTTCTCCCCTTCACTTCGTCGCTCCACTCCACCCATAATTTCACCTCGATCTCGCCCAGATCGAGTCGCCCGAGCTCCCCTCTCCGCCGCTCGCCGGAGCTACACGCCCGAGCCATCCTCCGCCTCCATCGATCCACCCGAGACCACCTTTTTGTTCGACTGGGTTTTGCGCACCTCATCTTGCAGGTCAGAGCCCAAGAGATGGCTCCCTCGACCATCGACGACTCCAGGAACAACCGCCCAGGTCAACTCCGCCGTCCGAGCACCTCACGACGTCCTCGCCTCGCCTGAGACCACCAGCTGACGCGGAAGGGCCCCAGGATCATTTTGCCCCTGATCCTAGGGCCGGAGCGACCATGTGTCGGCCGCAATCGCCGATCAAACCTCACCGGGGAGGTGTTCTTCATGAACCTCCCCCTGCCGTTGGATCAGAAGCCATCTCCAGACGCCACGTACGCCGTCCGATCGTCCAGTATCCCCAGCCGTCCGATCGTCCATTGAAGATCTGATCTCAGCCATCCAGAACGAAGGGGTACGCACCGTCAGATGCGCGCCACGTCGATTAGTGAAACTCCATCGGCCGCACGATCGATTCCCGTGGGTATTTTGCATCTTCAACCCACGACATTTTGTATTTACTTTTTAGTCTTATAATTTTTAATTCCAGTTTAAAAACTTTTGTAATAATTGTACTTAGGTACTCGCACTTTCACTATTTGCATTTTGGTCCACGCCACATCACCTCACGTGACTTGGGCGCGTGACTTTTGGGCATTTTGCCCTTTTTTATCCTGAACCTTAAGGTATTTGCAGTTATATCCTTGTGCGTAGATATTTAAATATGATTTTCGAAAAATTGCATGTATGCCCCGCCAGTTTCTGATATTTACAATTATGCCCCTGTAATGGTATATCACGTGTTATGCGCGTGTCTTTTTGGCGAAACTTGCACCTAGGCCCCTGGATCTTTTATAATTCCATTTATACCCCGGTCAGGCTTAGGAATTTTGTGTGCTTAGTCTATTTCTTTCACACCTCATTTAATTGCCAAAAATTCTCAAAAAATAGACTTAAGCTCCTGTTTGCTCATCCTTTCACGCCATATTTTTAGTTTTTGATTTTTTGCATTTTTATATTTATTAAAAATCAAAAACATGTTATTTCAGCACTGTCTAGCTTAGAAAATACCAAAAAAATATTAAAATACCTCTAAAAATTCTAAAAAAATCACCTACTATGTATTTTGATCTACTCTATTTTCAGTCCAAAAACCACTAAAAATTTCAAAAGAAAAACCTTAAAAATTCAAAAATACATAAAAACTTCAAAAAAATATATAAAATCAAAGAAAACTCAGAAAAAATATAAACTCAACTCCTGTTTGTTCCATATTTTATTGACTTTATTTGAAAATTAGTTTGGAAAATTTTTGTGACTGTTAGCTATTTTTAAATTCCATTTTACCCCCAGCCAGCAGTTTATTCACTTTTTTGCTTTATTTTGTTATTTAAAAATACCAAAAACATTCTGAAAATTACCCAGAAATCACAAAAACAGTAAAAATATAAAAATACCAAAAAGATTTTATTTCTAAATTTTTGGTTATTTTAGCATATTTTTGTTAATATTTTACCTTCCCTTTTATTACATTGTCTTATTTTCCAATCTTGAAAAAGAAAATAGAAAAATATAAAATATAAAATTATAAAAATTAGTAAATTAAAAACCAAAATACAAAATTAAAATAAAAAAAATTAAAAAAAATAAAAATTAAAAACCCACAAAAAAATTTAGATTGGCTAAGTGGCTTATTAGACCTAGGTTTGGATTTTCATCTATACTCTGCACCCTTGTTTCCTGTGTTCGACCCCTACTTGCTTGCCAATGTACATTTTTAGTAGGGTATAATAAATTTTAATCCTTGCTATTCATTCCTTAATTGATTATGTGGGTTAATTGTTGACGAACGAAGAGGCTTGAGTAGTCGCATCAGCGACAATGAGTCTAATTTGTCAGACCACAATTTAGCGGCTCTCACTTTTTCGCTCTTCAAATGGCGCCATTGCGGGGAGCATCGGCTTGTAGAGTACCTTTGGGTCTTTTATTTACTTAGCCATTTTTGATTATTTGTCTCTTGTGCATCATCTGTTTTGAATTGTCTGACATCTCTTTTGTTTTCTTGTGAGGGACCGCTGATCGAGGAGGATCGCCTAGGGGATCCTGTGCATCCTTGGGAGGAGGAGCCGGCTATTCTACCCTAGCCGGCAGGGGAGAGCAGGAGAGCTAGAGAGAGAGAGATAGTTGCTTTTATTATTATGAGAGAGAGTTATTTGCTTAATTTGTAATAATACAGGACTTGGACACTCGGACACTTCGGGCCTAATTTCCGGGTATTTGTTCACCCGAGGGCTCACCGCGGTTTTCTCGAGTTTTCTCGACTGTCATTTTCCGGTTTTGATTTCTTTTTCATTTCTTTTGTGGATTGAGCCCTTAGTTGTAGGCCTTGATTGATCTATTAGATTAGGTCCAAACACCCTAACCAACAATTGCATGTACCTATAGATCGTGCTTGGACTTAGTTTAATTAAAACAACGAAGTCACTCTTCTTTGATCCGTGCGCCGTGAGCTCTCCCCGCAAAGCGCTTTCTCCTATACTCAAGTGTGTTGAGCAGAAGAGCGGGGAGCCTAGACTGGACTTTAGGATTGAAGATTAGTGATTAGCTTGTGGTTCTTCACGTTAGAAGTTGCTTACCTTAGGACGATTTCCACATTGCATATCGGCATATAGATTAGGTTTATAAATTTCTGCTTTGCATCCCTCATGGAGAGAGCTGGAATTCGCTGTAAGTCTTCTTATTTTGCATCCATCATTTAGGCACAAAGGTGAGATTTCCATCTTGGTGCCGACTTGCATTGGCTTTTCCCCGACTCTTTTCTCCCTCTGATTTTGGACAAAGTAGGATAAAGAAAATACAAAATCGTTAGGCGCTTGTTTGAATCTACTCAAAAGAAGCGATAACATAAAAAAATTAAAAAAGGGTCTGCTAAGAAAACTTTGACCTAAATAAAATTGGTAATTGGACTCATTGATTGGGGAGAGTAACACCCTCACTTGTATTCAGGTTGCATAGGAAGGTCTCCTTCCCAGTGAGGTGAGCGCTTCGTAAGGATTAGAGCCCAAAACCCAGCTTGTGGCTGCCTTGTGTATCTCCTGGATTTCCGAAGTATTGGCGCTACTATCGTACGTAGGCGAGTAGGGCTTGGTCACCATTGGTGACTCACTATTGTGTGAGCGCCGACCTTGTCCGAAGTACCGAGCATAAGCCACGCCTTCACGGGTCTGTCTGTCTCACCGTCTGCGTCCGAGTAGGATCTTGCACGCTCACGGGTGATTCCGTTGCGAGCGAGATCCGATGTATCGGTTTCGCCTATTGGCTTCCTCTCTCTTATTCTTTGGCTGAGTAGGGATCCAGGAAGGGTTACAAGGACCTCAAAAGCCCAGGCTACAGGTTACACAGGAGGAGGACAAGTACGGGAATACTTTTCCGGCAGTACTCTCGCTCCTATAGGCGTAGCGCTCTAAGGACTCGTTGAAAGATAACTTCCTGAATTCAAGCAAAACCGACAAGATAATAGCTGAACTTTCACGGCTTCATGTGTTGAGTTGGTGAACTTACCCTTGATTTGTATTTGATTGCTAGTTACATTTAGGTCAAGATCAAAAACATCGCGCCTTTGCGCAAAAATTTTGTTCCCCTTCTATTTGACCCTTGCTCATTGTAAGCCTTCTACTGTTTTGCAATTCTCTTTATTTCTTGTTTACCCTCATGCTCTTCATCCAACATCCTTTCCTATTGGTCTTCTCAAGATGTCGTCACACGGATGGTTTAGTCGGGACCTAGCCGACGCCCACATCGATTCCGTGTCGGCAACGTCTTCAATAAAGAGGGGTGATCTCCGAGAAGTTAATTCGGATCTTGCGAATGTCTCCTTGGACTCCCCTATTCTCTCCTCTTTCAATACTTGCCTTTCTCCAATAAATCCGCTATTCGAGATGGACTCGCAACCCGAACTAGCTCTTCCCCTTCCAATCAACCGGGATTACTCTTGTCCCCGAAATAACCCCTTGTGGATGGAGGTCAATTTCAGTCAATATCATATGCTCCATTCACAACATTCTGGGATTGACCTTAATCCTGGATTCATCTCAACAGCAGGTATTGAGGAAGATACTGATCAGGGTTTACTCTGTCATGCAGATCCTCCACCCGATCACGAGTCAGAGATTCAAGTGCAGTCTGAGATGGCAGGTGGGAGAGGAAAAGGACCACAGCCCCAGCAGGAACCTGAGGTCAATACAGGGGAAGGACAATACACCACGCAGGGTGAGGTTACCAGTCAGCTGCTGGCTTCCATTCAAGCCATTCAGCAGCAGTTGACTAATTAAGCCCTAGCCCAGACAACCTTCCAGGACATGCTGAACGATCTGAGGAGGAGGGCCGATGCGAGAGACGGCCGACGAGAGAATGATCCGAACTACGATCCCAATTTCCATGAAGTCAGAGACGAGTTTTCAGTGGGACCTGAATATGAAGCAGCAGAAGAAGATCCACCGCAGCCAAAGCCTACACTCAAGGAGATATACAACCCAGGAGCGGGGCGCATCACTGAGTGGATTCAAGTTCCACGTATGCGTGCTCACTTCGAGCTGAAGCCGCAATTTCTGTCATTGCTTCCCACTTTCCATGGGAACACCACTGAAGAACCGTAGATTTTTATCAAGAAGTTTGGCCGCATCTGTTCCACTGCTCACTACCCCGGAATCCCTCTGGATGTAGTCAAGATGACCGCGTTTCCCTTCAGCCTTCAAGACAAGGCCCTTTATTGGGTTGACCATCTTGGGAAGGTCGTCACCACCTGGGAGGAATTGAAATCTGCCTTTCTCCATAAATTCTATCCTCTCGGGCGATTGAATCAGATGCGTGCCCGGATCTCTAGTTTCTGCCAGCAGCCCCACAAGACTATCCATGAAGCGTGGGAGAGATTCAAAGATCTTCAGGAGAAGTGCCCCCACCATGATATTCCAAAGACCAGTCTCGTGCAACACTTTTTTGGGGTCTATCATTTGAGAGCCAAAAGCTTGTAGATGCAGCTTGCGGCGGGTCACATTTCAACAAGGACGAGGACGTGGTATGGAACGTCTTCGAAGAAATGGCTGAAGGAGAAGCAGCCCAATCCTCGTCCAGAGTATACATGAAGCCACCAACTGCCATCAGCAAGCCAGTGAACATGGCTTCTCACACCGAAGACAAGGATGAGAGCTCCAACCTAAGCATCATTGGGAGCCATTTGTCCAAGGTGGACATCATCGAGAAGAGGTCACAGGACCTCGAAAAACTGGCAGTTATTGAGAAGAGGACCCATGGTCTGGAAAAGCTCGACCAAATTTCCCAACAGCTGGAGCAGCTCGTCCGTGCTTTAAATGCAAAAATGTGCAACGCTGTGTCTATTCCTGTCGAGCCGAATGCTGAGAAGAAGGAGCCCGCAATGCAGCAACACCCTCAGCCGACTCCACAGCAGCCCCAACCTGTCCAGCACGTGTACTACATGCAGGCCCCGGAGCATCCCCCGCAGCCCCAGACACATATGGTTGTGTATCAACCAGAGCCCTAGCCAGCATACTCTGAGCAGTTCTCTCCACCCCCGCCACTGATTCAGGAGATCAATGGCGTATGGAATAATGAAGCGCAGCTGACCCGTCCTCAGGGACAACCTCAGGGTCAGAACATGGGCAACATGCCCTATCACCAGCAGCAGCAGGGTGGGAGACCCTTCCAGCCTTCTTACCAGTATCAGCCTCCATATCAGGGTAACACCTGGAGGCAGAATTACCAACACGGCCCTCAGCAGTCCGGATATCGCGGACAGGGATATCACCAACAACTGGCTGCTCACTACAATCAGCAGAATGCACCGTATTCCTCCAACCCTCCTCCTCACCAATTTTCACAAGGTTATTAGTCGCAATCTCAGCCGACCTATCGGCATTCTAGACCCCAGCAGGGGGACTCCTCTGAGATTGTGCCAGCCAATCCGGCCCTGGCCTGTTTAGAGCAACTAATGAAAAATATGGCTGAGATGAACCAGAAGATCGATGACCTGACGGCAGATAAGATTACCATACCAACCCAGGTCGAAGCAAACCCGAACAATTTCCGACGCAAGGAGCAGGTAGCCGGCAGTGTCCAACCTGAATCAGGTGAATTAAATTGTTTTTTATCTAACGCTGTTACTCTCAGGAGCGGTAGGACACTCCAGCCATCGGCGACGACGAAGGGAAAGCATCTTGCATCTGACGGGGAATCGTCAGTCCATCCAACACTTGGGCCGAGCAGTATTTTGGGAGCAGCACCAGCATGCTGAAAATCACAAAAAAATGAAGAAAATATAAAAACTCAAAAAGATAGCAGCAATCTCGGTGAAGATCAGACCGCATTGGAGCCGTCTGCATCTGCTTCACAGCTAGCTCCTGACAGGAGGAGCACTACACCTGCAACTAGTCCAACGCCAGCACCAGAAGCCGAGCCTGTCATTTTTGGTCCACCAATTGTAGATGAATTCATTCCTTTTTGCCATCTACCTGTAAACAACAATATGGACACTATTTTGAATGAAATTGGTGAAGATTTTGTAAATATTCATTTTCCAGAAGCAATGAAAAAACACAAAAAAAATGAAAAATTTGAAAAGTGCTTTGTCTGATCCTGCCATCATAGAAATCATTCAGAACTTGGTGCTGAATATGCCACTAATGAAAGCTCTTGATTACATGCCAGCTGTAAAGAAAGGATTAAAAGAGGCATGCACTACCAAGCGCAGGTTGAACCCCCACAATTCCATAATCAAAGGTGGCAAGTCCAAAAAGCACATTCTCACTATGGCTTCAGTTAACGCCATCAGCAACCTCCCGGATAAAAAGCCAGATATGGGAGCACCTCTTGTACGTTGCCAGATGTTTGATCACGAATTCGAGTGAACACTTCTCGACAGTGGGTCATCTGTCAATTTGATGCCAACCTCGCTACACACTGAGTTCAGGTTAGGACCGCTCAAGCCTACAATGATGATTCTGCAGTTTGCAGACAAGTCAGTCAAGTGGCCTAGGGGCCTGTTGGAGGACGTGATCGTCACGGTTCAGGGAAAGTCATTCCCGACCGATTTTGTGGTCTTAGATATGGACGTCCCCTCTCCATTGCTCCTTACCCCGATCATACTCGGAAGACCATTTCCGCGGACATCAACCGCAGTAGTGAATTATGGGACGGGAGAAATCACTTTTGGTGCTGACAATGAAATAATCAGAGTAGAGACCCTATCTGAGGGAACACATGCCGAGCAGACATCTACATCTTGTGCAAGGGTGATTGAGTACACCGACGACTGCGACTTTCTAGCAGAGATTCAAGACACCAACTTATTTCTGGATGACAATGAGATCCATGAACTCCTCTGCCCTGAGGAGGAAGTGGAGACCGCGGTCGAATTTCCCCTTTATCAATCAGGATGAGGAACTCGCTGATGTGCTACAAGAGACAACCGTAGGGGTGATGTGCCTTCAGAACCAAGAGCTGAAGTCTGAAGAATCCTTGTATGAAGAAGAAATTATTGAGGAATTCTATCAGGATTTGAGAGATGAAACATATCAAAACATGGTGGACACCGAACAGTTGAATGAATCACCACCTGCACTGATAGCTGAAGTCACCACTGAAGCAGCTCAGACTCCGCCAGAGCTAAAACCTTTGCCCTCCAACATGAAGTATGCCTTCCTTGCGGGAGAACCTAATATGCACCCGGTCATTATCAATGCCCATCTGACCGAAGACCAAGAATCTCGTCTGATGGAGGTTCTTGAACGCAACCGCAAGGCGATAGGCTGGCGAACTTCTGATCTCCATGGGATCAATCCGTCACTTCGCTCACACCGCATCTTTCTGGAAGAAGATTGCATGCCCTCTCGAGAACTGCAGAGAAGATTAAATCCGAACCTGCGGGAGGTTGTTATGAAAGAGATCCAGAAATGGTGCGATGCGGGATTTATCTATCCCATCTCCGACAGCAAATGGGTGAGCCTGCTGCATGTTGTGCCCAAGAAATCAGGGATCACCATTGTGAAGAATGACAAAGGAGAGGAGATTGCTACCAAAGTACCCACTTCTTGGCGAGTATGCGTGGATTACAGAAGACTTAACCTCGCTACCTAGAAGGACCTCTTCCCTCTACCCTTCATCGACCAAATCTTGGAGAGATTGGTCGCGAAGGAATACTTCTGCTTCTTGGATGGATACTCTGGGTATAATCAAGTTGCTATTGCTCCTGAAGATCAAGAGAAGACCACATTCACCTGTCCTTTTGGCACATATGCCTTCAGACGGATGTCGTTCGGGCTATGCAACGCCCCAGCCACATTTCAGAGGTGTATGCTTGAAGTTTTGGCCGATATGGTGGGAAACTTTCTCGAGGTCTTTATGGACGATTTTTCGGTCTACGGAGATTCATTTGACCAATGCCTGGATTATTTAGACCGAGTCTTACAGAGGTGCTGTGAAGTCAATCTTGTGCTCTCGTGGGAAAAGAGCAATTTCATGGTGACCGAAGGAATTGTGCTGGGTCACGTTGTTTCTAAACGTGGCATGGATGTTGACCCAGCTAAGGTGGATGTGATTTCCAAACTTGAGCCACCTACAAACATCAAGCAAGTCCGGTCATTCTTGGGCCATGTCGGTTTTTACAGACGTTTCATCAAAGATTTCAGTAAACTGGCCAGACCATTGACTGAGTTGCTCGGCAAGGATAATGAATTCATTGTATACGACCGTGTGCTCCTTGCCTTTAATCAGTTGAAAGAGTTCATCACGCAGGCCCCTGTCTTACAGCCACCAATTTGGACTCAGCCTTTCGAAATCATGACCGACGCGTCATATTATGCCATCGGAGCTGTACTAGGACAGAGGAAAGATAATGTACCATTTGCGATTCACTACGCTAGCCGAACGCTCGATGAAGCCCAGAGAAACTACACTGTCACTGAAAAGGAGCTGCTAGCGGTAGTTTTTGCCTTGGAAAAGTTCAGATCATACCTCCTTGGGTCCAAAGTAATCATTTACACTGATCATTCAGCCATTCGTTACTTACAGCAGAAGAAGGACGCTAAACCACGTCTCATTCGGTGGATCCTTCTCCTCCAGGAATTTGACTTGGAAATCAAAGATAAACCTGGGGTAAAGAATGTAGTGGCCGATCATCTGTCATGACTTCCTGAACCAGAGTCTCCGGAACTGAACCTGCAGCCGATCACAGAGACCTTTCCAGATGAGTCAATTCTGTCTGTCGCCTCACTTCCTTGGTATGCGGACATTGTGAACTATCT
Source organism: Ottelia alismoides (assembly GCA_037367405.1). Classification (NCBI taxonomy): domain Eukaryota; kingdom Viridiplantae; phylum Streptophyta; class Magnoliopsida; order Alismatales; family Hydrocharitaceae; genus Ottelia; species Ottelia alismoides. The sequence goes on along the minus strand of JAZKJV010003157.1, from coordinate 166,102 downwards.
AGTTGCCAAGAAAATCCCACAGGACTGGCCTAAATTGAAAATAGACAGGTTCTTGTCTAAAATCCATTTCTACTAGTGGAAGACCCGTATCTGTTTCGTGAGGGAGTAGATTGTATCTGGAGAAGGTGCATTACTCAGGAGGAAGTTCCAAGTGTCCTCGCTTTATGTCATGATCAAGATTATGGAGGACATCATTCAGGCAAACGGACGGCAACAAAAGTTCTTCAAAGTGGCCTCTGGTGGCCTTCATTATTCAAAGATGCAGATGAGTATGTCAAATGTTGCACTAACTGCCAAAAGATGGGTGGAACCATAGGAATGAGAGATACGATGCCTCTGAAATAGATTCAGATCTCAGATGTCTTTGATGCATGGGGCATCGACTTTCTGGGATCGTTTCCTAACAGTCAGGGTTATGAGTATATTCTGCTTGCTGTCGATTATGTCAGTCAATGGGTGGAGGCTATTCCCGCCCAAGCTGCCGACAGTAGGACTGTCTGTCGATTCTTGAGAGATCACATCATACCACGGTTCGGGATCCCCAAGATTCTCATATCTGACGGGGGTAGACATTTCATAAATAGAGAGGTGAAGAAGCTGACCCAGGAATTCTGCATTGAGCATCGCGTTGCTTCACCCTACCACCCGTAGTCTAATGGCTTAGCTGAATGTTCAAATAGGGAGATCAAGACAATCCTACAGAAGCTTGTACGTACGGATCGCAAGAACTGGTCTCAGCTGCTTGATTCTGGTCTCAGCTGCTTGATTCCGTTCTTTGAGTTTATAGAACAGCGTACAAGCCACCCTTGGGAATGTCTCCCTACCGCCTTGTGTATGGCAAGCCATGTCATCTGCCCGTTGAACTTGCTCACAAATCTTTATGGGCCATTAACATATGTAATTTGGACTCCAAGCAAGCAGGAAAGAACAGAAAACTGGATCTGAACAGATTACTAGAATTCAGAGATTATGCATATGACAACAGCCTGATGTACAAGGAGAAGGTCAAAACATGGCATGACAAGCATATCCGTCGCAAGTCCTTTGATCCAGGTCAGAAGGTGTGGTTGTTCGATGCGAAATTGAAGATCTTTCCAAGCAAATTGAAGAGCAAAAGGACTGGGCCGTTTTTGGTTAGGCAGGTGCGTGACAACGGAAGTGTATTAATATCCAATCTGTCAGCTGACGCACAGCCATTTGTAGTCAATGGACAGCTTCTGAAGCCATACCTCGAACATGATACATTCATGGCTGTCGTTGACTCAGTTCAAGTAATCTATGAGTATGAGTTGAATATCTCCAAAGAAGCAGAGAAAAGCGAAGCACAACAAAACATTTTTGAATGATTTTTGGTCTTTTCTTTTTCTTCTTTTCTTCTTTTCTTCTTTTCAATGTCTTTTATCCTCTTCTACCGAATTGATGCCATCCCTTTCATCATTGCTACACTTAGGATGTACTCTATCCTAAGTATAGGGGGGATGCGCATCCCGAGTTGCTAATATCCACTTTCATCCCTTTTCTTCTTTTCTTCTTTTCTTCTTTTCCTCCTCTATTTGCTTTATCTATCAAAAAGGTGTCGCCTCTTGTAGACAGTTTTCTATACTTAGTACGTACCTTGTCCTAAGTATAGGGGGTGTGCACCCCGAGTTAATTCTATTATTTTCGATCCTCTCCATTGTCTCCTCTTTGTCTATACATAGGGATACCTTACCCTAAGTATAGGGGGAGACAATCTGAGTACGATCTGTTCATTCCCACCCTTGACCCTCCCTGCCTTGTGTACAGTCTGCTATACTTAGGATTACTTAATCCTAAGTATAGGGGGGATGGTCAACTTGTCATTGGTTCGTTTATTTATTCTTTAGACTTATCTATACTTAGTACGAGTTATGTCTTCTCTTTTCTCTTCGATCTATGAGGACATAGCTCAAGCTAAGTATAGGGGGGTCGTATTTACTATGTATATACTTTAGCCATAACTCATACTTTCGTATTTTCTTAATTAATATGGCTAAAAATTCTTTAAAATTCATTAAAAATCCTTAATAAAAATACGTGGTTATTCTTCAAATTCTTTTTGTATTTACTGATTAATAAATCAGGTGAAAATGTTTTTTGCAAAATGTTTGAAAAATAGTTTGAAAATCTTTGTGAACATTTATTGGAAACTATTTTGAAAATATTTTGTTACATGTTTTCAACCTGTGTAAAATTGTGTGGTTTGTAAAATTTCTTTTCTTTGTGTGAAATAAGATGTTTGAAAAATGATTTGCAAATGGTTTGAAAAATGGTTGCAAAAATGTTTGAAAAACCTATATATACTGTTTTGAAAGCCTTTGCAAAATGATTTTCAAATGTGTGTACATGTTTGCAAAAATGTTTGTAAAAACTATTTTGGACTATAGTTTTCAAAATTGTGTGAAAAAGCTTGTGTCAAATAAGTTTGAGGAACGCAGAAATCTCACCAAAATTCACTACCTATATATATATATGTACTTATAAAATTGATCACTTACCCTTGTAAATTCTTAAAAATCCACTTCTTGTAAATATAAGAAGCACTCCTGTGTACATATTTTAACCTAGTTTTTAGCCAAAACTTTTTGTTTTCAAAAAAAATCCCCAAAAACATTTGCAAAACTAAAATCCAAAAACACTTGAAAAAGCCTTTTGAAAAAGACAAAAAAATGCATCTGCATGTGCATCATCATCATTTTTTTCAAAAATCCATAAAAAGTTCAAAATCTTTGAAAATTGCATCACAAAAATATTTTCTGCATTCTTCATATCATTTGCATAGCATGAGCATTTTTCGGATTGAGTTTGATAGTTGAACGAGTCTAAGTAAAATCCGGAGATCGGAGCTTGATTGGACCTTAAAATCTAACTAACAACAGGAACCTTATAGGAACTGGGTTTGAGGTACTTCAGGTCTAGTTGACTTAATTCTTTGAGGATCACGAGACTTGGTTCAATGGATTCTTGACTGCCTAAGTAGAGTATTTCAGAGCACACGCACGACTCTTGTTGATAATGACCTAACTTGGACACCTGCACCTTTCACATGGCTCAACTCAGTTGTAGTGGTGAGGGGATTGGATTTGCCGGTATGAGACTCACACAAGTGGAAACATTTGTCCTCCTCTAGGATGGGAAGTGCACCCCAACCCGTCCAGTGATGAGGAAGTCTAAAGACAGGAGGTTGTGGGTTGCGATAAAGCTTCAAAAGAGGGATAGTCTACTGGCTCAAGAGGAAAAACTCCTTATGTAAATGCTGCTGTATATAGTATTCAAAAAAAAATGTTCAGGCATGTACAAAAATAAAGAGCCTGCGAAGTATGTACAAAGTCAATAAGCAAGCTTGAGTTCCAAAGTCAAATATGTGAGCCTGCAGCAGGATGACTTGACTACATTGGTCTTGCATCCAAGGATAGGTAGCTACACTGGCTACCGTCCATTCTTCTCTTCACTCCCTCCTCTTGAGCTGGTTGCCACTTGAACTTAGAAGGGAATACCCCGCTCCTCGAGGATGGAGTTACTGGATTGGGGAATCATTTGGTTGTCGTACTGGAGAAGTCAGTTTCTTTGTCATTCTAGTTGGGGAGAGCCACCATTACTTACACTGTACGAGTCAGATTCATAGTTTCTCACTAAGGTTCCGCCCGCACTAAAATTCCAAAGGTCCGACTTAAGCTCCAAACTTTGATTTTGTGAAGACAAGTTTGATAATCATATAAAATACAAGTTCTTCTTTTACTTTTCATTCTTTTTCTTTTTGCACTTATTGCATAAGTGTTTGCTAGGGACTAGCAAAGGTAAAGTATAGGGGGATGATGAATCTACATTTCAACATCATTATTCTATCATTTTGGACTCAAAACCCTGGCAAATGCCTGTAAATATCCTTAATTCCTGCATTTTAGCATTCATGCACATAGGTGTAAATAGTGTATAAAATATGGTTTTTAAAGCCAAAATTATAGAATAAATAAAAGAAAAGAAAAAGAATAAAATATTGTAAATATTTTATGACCCGAAACCCCGAGACCTAGCCATTGTGATGAATTTGTCGACAAGGAATAAAGTAGGGGGAGATAAGGGCCAAATACCTATATTCATTAATTCATTTTTTATTCATTTTGGGACCTATTTTTGGTTCCACTTTTTATTCATCAAATAAAGAAACTTTGTACATGAAAGTTGTAGATAATATCACAAAGAAAAATACAAAATTGATTTCACTGAAAAATAATGCACATATAAAAAGTTATGGTATGAATAAAAATCCAGAATCCCAACTTCCCAGACCCGTATCTCACAACTGAAAACTCCAAATGCAGCAAACTCACTTTATTGTATATAGAATAAAATAATCTATCCAATGGTAGTGGTTTCGCATTTGGTGGAGCTACGGTTTGAAAGTTGAGTTTTGGACCCACCTTGTATAGTTGTACAGATTAAAATATTCAATTTATTATTCATTTATTATTTTTATATTTTTATATTTTTATAATCTTGCAAATATTACTTATAATAACTATGTACATTAAAATCAGAATTTAAATGCAAAGAAAACTCAAAATAAAAATATTTGTAAATGAAATATACAGGTATTATACCTATGTACAAACCTATACTATATCTACTTATATTTTATTTAATATACTAAACAATTCAGAAAAATGTAATAAAAATATATCTACATGTACAAAAGTATGTTATAATTTTAGAAAATAATAAATAAAAATAATAACATTAAAATACACAAAATAAAAATAAAAGAACAAAATATGTAGATATAATACCTATATAGGCTATAATAAGTAACTTCTAAAATAAATCTCATAAAAATAATTAAAATTCATAATAAAATACTTCATAAATTAATAAACATTTTTTATTTTTTAACCAAAATGAAATTCGTCCATTCACTATTTTATTTTGATTTTTGAAAAAATTTTCAGGAGATTTTTTCTGGTTGGTCCACGTGGACCAACCAGGTTGGTCTGACAGTTGACCTCGGTCAACTGTCTGACCTCCTCCCCTTGACCTGTCAGAAGAAGTTTTGTCTCATCTTCTCGCCATTTCCTAGTCTTGACCTTGCACCAATACATAACGATGCCTTCTGCATTTTTGCTCCTCGATCAATGGTGATTCACGCCCAAGTGAAATCTGGGGCTGAAGACCACTGATCGAGGCGTTTCAAGCCTCGTCTTCCACGCCGCCCGTCAACCCTTCAAAAGGGTACCCCTGACTTCGATTCAAACCTAATCCTTCTTCCTCCATTTCCACCCTCAAACCGGGTGACATCAGGCATTGAATCGAGCTTGGGTTTGAAGCATTTGGCGTCGAATCGAAGAGATTCGTCCCCTCGCCGGAGCTCCGCCGCGCCTTCCATCCCGTCGTCTCTGGTGAGCTTCCTCCTCTTTTCTTTCCATTTTCTTGTAGATTAAGCGTAGGATAGCGTAGACTATGAGTAGTTTAGATTCCCTTCGCACTATTCGCTGTGAATGTTCGGTCGAACCCACGGCGGAGCTGAGCTCCGCCCATCATTTCCGGTCACTCCACGCCTCGACCCGACCGCCTGTCACCTCCATCTTTCTCCCCTTCACTCCGTCGCTCCACTCCACCCATCATTTCACCTCGATCTTGCCCAGATCGAGTTGCCCGAGCTCCCCTCTCTGCCGCTCGTCGGAGCTACACGCCCGAGCCATCCTCTGCCTCCATCGAACCACCCGAGACCACCTTTTTGTTCGCCTGGGTTTTGCGCACCTCATCTTGCAGGTCAGAGCCCAAGAGAAGGCTCCCTCGACCATCGACGACTCCAGGAACAGCTGCCCAGGTCAACTCCGTCGTCCGAGCACCTCACGACGTTCTCTCACTCCTGAGACCACTAGCTGATGCGGATGGGCCCCATGATCATTTTGCCCCTGATCCTAGGGGCGGAGCGGCCGTGTGTCGGCCGCAATCGCCGATCAAACCTCGCCGGCGAGGTGTTCTTCGTGAACCTCCCCCTGCCGTTGGATCAGAATCCATCTCCATACGCCACGTACGCCGTCCGATTGTCCAGTATCCCCAGCCGTCCGATTGTCCATTGAAGATCTGATCTCAGCCATCCAGAACGAAGGGGTACGCACCGTCAGATGCGCGCCTTGTGGATTAGTGAAACTCCATCGGCCGCACGATCGATTCCCGTGGGTATTTTGCATCTTCAACCCACAACTTTTTGTATTTACTTTTTAGTCTTATAATTTTTAATTCCAGTTTAAAATCTTTTGTAATTATTGCACTTAGGTCCTCGTACTTTCACTATTTGCATTTTGGTCCACGTCACGTCACCTCACGTGACTGGGGCACGTGACTTTTGGGCATTTTGCACTTTTTATCCAGAACTTTAAGGTATTTACATTTATATCCCTGTGCGTAGATATTTAAATATGATTTTGGAAAAATTGCATGTGTGCCCCGCCGGTTTTTGATATTTACAATTATGCCCCTGTGAATGGTATATCATGTGTTCTGCGCGTGTCTTTTTGGCGAAACTTGCTCTTAGGCCCCTGGATGTTTTATAATTGCATTTATACCCCTGCTAGGCTTAGGAATTTTGTGTGCTTAGTCTATTTCTTTCACACCTCATTTAATTGCCAAAAATTCTCAAAAAATAGACTTAAGATCCTGTTTGCTCATCCTTTCACGCCATATTTTTAGTTTTTGATTTTTTCACATTTTTATATTTATTAAAAATCAAAAACATGTTATTTCAGCACTGTCTAGCTTAGAAAATACCAAAAAATATTAAAATACCTATAAAAATTCTAAAAAAATCACTTACTGTGTATTTTGATCTACTTTATTTTCAGTCCAAAAACCACTAAAATTTTCAAAAGAAAAACCTTAAAAATTCAAAAATACATAAAACTTTAAAAAAATATATAAAATCAAAGAAAACTCAGAAAAATATAAACTCAGCTCCTGTTTGTTCCATATTTTATTGACTTTATTCGAAAATTAGTTTGGAAAATTTTTGTGACAGTTAGCTATTTTTAAATTCCATTTTACCCCCAGCCAGCAATTTATTCACTGTTTTGCTTTATTTTGTTATTTAAAAATACCAAAAACATTCTGAAAATTACCCAGAAATCACAAAAACAGTAAAAAAATTATAAAAATACCAAAAAGATTTTATTTCTAAATTTTTGGTTATTTTTGCGTATTTTTATTAATATTTTACCTTCCCTTTTATTACATTGTCTTATTTTCCAATCTTGAAAAAGAAAATAAAAAAAAATATAAAATATAAAATTATAAAAATCAGTAAATTAAAAACCAAAATACAAAATTAAAATTTAAATAAAAAATTAAAAAAATTAAAATTAAAAACCCACAAAAAATTTTAGATTGGCTAAGTGGCTTATTAGACCTAGGTTTGGATCATCTATACTCTGCACCCTTGTTTCCTGTGTTCGACCCCTACTTGCTTGCCACTGTACATTTTTAGTAGGGTATAATAAATTTTAATCCTTGCTATTCATTCCTTGATTGATTGTGTGTGTTAATTGTTGACAAACGAAGAGGCTTGAGTAGTCGCATCAGCGACAGTGAGTCTGATTTGTCAGACCACTATTTAGCGGCTCTCGCTTTTTCGCTCTTCAATCCCCCACACGGATTGTAGGTACACTTTCCAGATATTGTGAGTGAGGGACGACACATAAGGTTAGATACACAATCCGAGTTTTCCTTGGAATACTACTTAGTCCATACGCATACTCACTATTCTTCAATTGGTACTCTCGGGTAGCCGGCAACGGTCTTAGTTTACTTAGCAGAGTAGGAGGTTTAGAGGACACTCTAGTAACATAGTCCTCAAGTAACATATGTAGCCAAAAAACAAACCGTACTTTCCCATACTAGTTGAGAATATGTGATTTCCTAAAAGGAATCGAATCAGTGTTTCGAGGAAATTTCGGACACCTATAAGCTCACGATAATCTGTTATATTACATGTCTGCTAATATAATCCAAAAATCGCCCAGATAAATTATGGTCATCATCGGGTTGTGTTGGTGAATCTAGGATTGCTTTGCGTTTGTTTGTGAGGTCTGCGTTACCACGTATTATACACCTTCACTCTCGATCTCTTACTTTGACATTATGCTCTCCCAGTGTCCTCTTAACAGCGTAGAAGATGAGTCGACGACTTTTTTGCTCAAACTCCGTGAGCTCTCGATTATCCACCATTTGTCGTACTTCTTCATAGACACGGGATGACCCTCTTCCCAAGTCGATCCCACCAAATCCGAAGGAGAGTCAAACCCAGACTCCCAGCCTTTCTTTTGAGGCAGATCCCCACCTCAAATTATCAAATATTTCTCCTACACAATTTTCACTGAGCTCTTATGAGACCTTTTCATTCCTAGAAGATCTAAAGGATATGCTCGGGGGAAGGGACTAATTGAGGATCGATCAAATGAGGTGAAAACACAGATGGAAGACCAGATCCAGCCGCAGACATCAGCATGGGGATTCTAGACATGCTACAACATATGAATATATAGATCAGAGATCAGTTTAGAGTCCTGAACGAGTTGTGATCTGAGATCGCCGCGCTGAGAGCAGGAGCCTGGAATCCGCCACCGCCTGCCGTGGTTCCCACGACACTCAAGGACAAGTATGACCCTGGAGCCAGGACACTACATCATTAGATTTGGTTACCACCGAATCAAGGACCATATGAGTTATGACCGTCCTTCATATCGTTGCTTACCAAGTTTTACGAGATTGCTACAAAGGAGCCATTTACCTTTTAACAATAGTTCAAGATGATTTGTGGTATGACTAGTTATCCAAGTGTTAGACAGGAGGACATTCGCCTCAAAGCCTTCCCCTTCCCATAACGGATAAGGCACTCTACTTGCTCAGTCATTTAAGGAGGGACATGTCAATGTGTGACGACCTGAAGTCCACGTTCCTGCATAAATATTTTCCTTTCGGACATAGCTACACCGGCCGGGATTCAGAAGGAGATGAGTCTACACTTATCACACTCACGTTCTTCTCTCATTCTTCTACTTTCTCTCTATATTCGATCATGGACACAACATGAACTGACCTTAGAAGGGAATACCCCCCTACTCGAGGAAAGAGTAGGTGGATGAGGAACCAATAGGAGTTTATAACTGGGATGGGCGGTTTCTTCGCTTCTTTCAAGCAGGAAGAGCTAAAACAATTCACACACACTACAAATTGATTTCAAGGTTGATAGAGTTTGCGATATGAATGAGTGTATCTGGACTGGCAATTGTGGTGAACTTAAACAAGGATTTGTGGAACTTGAGGATATTGAGGCTAAATCCTAATCCTACTTAAGGTACCGATAAAATGTCTGTTTCATGTCCAATCGAGAGATGTCCTTTGTCTGTTCTCATGGATTGGTTTAGGAAAACAAATTCATTCTAACTTTATTTCTTTTTCCCTTATATCTCAGAATAAGTGTTTTCTGAGTGACTAGCAAAGTTTAAGTAAGGGGGGATTGTTGAATCCGTGATTCATTAGCATTCTATCTGCATTTTGTCTTGAAATCCTTAACAAATACATGTAAATACTCATTAAATTTTATTTTCTATTCATGAAAAAAAAACACTTTAATGCATTAAAATCATGTAAATAAATAAAAGAATAAAAATAAAGAAAATACTATATAGGGAAATTGTATATATGTATATATGTACAATGTGACTTAGAAAATGAATATAGCTGAAAGATATATTTATAACCTAATCCCCGAGACCAAGTCAATATGTATTGGTCGACAAATAAATAAGTAGGGGTAGATAAGGGAAGAAAATACAAAAAATAATTAATCTCACAATCCATACATCCTTCATTAATTAACTAGTAAATACCAAAACTTCAAAGATATTTAATTCATTCATATTAACACATTTTTTTCACCAATCTCTTTTCCTAATTATTTATAAAAATGTATAGAAAAGTATAAAAATAAGTTAAAAATATTATCTTGTATATATGCCAAGAAATCCAACTTGTAAATTGTCAAAATCCCAACTTCCGAACATCATAACATTGTCATACGAATTCAAATTTCACTCTACTTAATTTAATGTTTATGAAATAATATTCTCTAATTAATGAACATGATTTCACTAAAATCGAAGTCCGTTTGCGAAAAGTCATTTTTGGGACCTATCCACAACTGGGTTTCTGGGCTATTGATTTTATTTATAACACAATATTTTTTGTTTTAATTATTTTATAATTTCTAATTATCTTCTCGATCTTGTATTTTAACCACAATTTTTTTCATAATTTCTGGAGCTTATTTATTATTTAAAATAAATCAAAACCCCTAATTTATAGGTAAAATTGAACGGTGTATCTTATACATGTATTTATTAATATAATTAAATTAATTTAGTAAATCTACAAAAAATCGTACGTACTTTATTTATTATCCTAATAATTAATAAATTATAAAAATAATCTAGTATTTATCAATTTATTAAATTAAGAATCCAAAACCTATTTATTAAGTATTATTTATACATATTTATTGATATAATATTTATATTTCATAAATATTTATTATTTATTAAAACTAACTGTATAATAATTTAGATAATTCATTACTTATAATTGTCGTTTTGATACTTATTTAAAATACTAGTATTTACTCTTTAATTCCTATTTATTGATATATTTATCTATTCTGGCCAACCAGGTGTTGACACGTGTCAACACCTTCATCTTCCTCAAGAACAAGAACTGTTCGCTCTGTTCTAACCACCAACCTTCAACTAATTATACCCGTCACCCTCTTCCTCCTAACTTCGATCTCCACTCTCCAATTTCTTCTCCAAACAACCATCAATCACTACATCCATTGATCTTCAACTAACTTCCTCCAGATTCATCTATAAAATCCCATCAAATCTCCATCACCAACTAACTCTTCATGAACTAACCATTTTCATAATCCCACTGGCCGAACCACCACTTTCACCGTCGTCCTCCACCTATCTCCGATTGTGTTGTGACAAGGCCTCCGATGAGCTTCGTGTGGAAGAGTGATCATTGGAGGAAGGTTCCAAGGCTGACGCTTGGCCTTGCATCGTCGCAACCAAAGCGTGGAGCTCCTAGAAGCTGAACCGTCGAGGTAAGACCAGCTTAATCCTACACTTTGCTACCCCCAGGTATTCCTCCATCTTTTCCTTTTTATTTCTCAATATTCGTGCCTCAATTAGCATCCTTAAGTGTGTGTTTAGGATCTTTAAGCATCTATCTTAAACGCATATCTAATGCATTGTTCAAATTCTTCTCGCATTCAATTCAAAACCGTTCCCATTCCTCTCCAAGTTTCACATTTTCTTCTCATAATTATTGGAAACCATAAATTTAGAATACGCAATTTCTTAATTTTTTGGCCTATTCAATCACGAATCGAGCAAATAAACCTTCATTTACATGTTCTTATAATCGCTGGAGCATTAATTCATCATCTGGAGATCAAACTCTTTGAAGAAAGATCGAATCAAGACGATTTCCCTCCAGCTGTCAGACATCGCCGAACTGCCTTATTCCTTGACGTCTAGCCGCCGCCATCCGACGTCTTTGGAGCCGCTCACCTGCAAGCGGGCACGAGGGGTGTAGGAGACTCCCCTTTGGTCCTGTAGGAGGCCAAAGAACGCAACTGATTGACGGGAAGAATTCAGAGAAGATGTCGTCGTCGCCAACTATGCGGAAAGGGGAACAATGACTTAAGAACACACATAGCCTATTTACAAGACACGTGTCCCCCATAGACGGCCTGGATCGCACATCAGATTCTAATCTCATCCCTTGATCGTGAACCGAGGTGAAATTTGCAACATTAACCCAACCAAGTTCCAGACCTTTAAAGCAACTCCAACAAGTTTCCAGAATTACATTTAGGACACTACACATGGACCTAAATGTAATAATTTTAGTTTTTATTTCCTTTCAGTCCCAGTCAGGTACCTATTTGTAATAGAACAAACTTGATTAATTTTGCACTTATACCCCAGAACTATAGGGTAGTTTTAGACCTTAATTTTGTTGTAATTTTCATCAAATTTTGTAGAGTAGTTATACAACTACGCTAGTGGTGTTTCTAGCTATTTTTCACGGATTTCAATCGAATAATTTTCTTGATTTGATTTTTTGTAAAATCATGCTATTTTTAAGTGTTTTCTTGTGCATGTGTATTTTCAAAAAGAGAATAAAATATTTTTCTTTGGATTTTATTTGATGGAAAAACTATTTTTGAGTGCTCGTTTTTTTCCGAAGTTCAATTTTTTATGGAACTTTTGGTATATGATTCTTTGGATATTTTCTTTGACTTTGTACATCTTATGCATTCTAGCTTGTGCCCTGGTGGATAAAGCATCTTTTGTTCCACCTGTTTTTTGGGGTCTTGGAAAATGTTGCACCGGTGGACCATCCCTCATCCAAAGCATTGTCTCAATCCATCTCAAGTCTTTATATATCATTATTACCAAAAGAAGTGGGTGGAATATCATAATTGGCAGTCTCAAGAATGCTTTCTGAGACACTCTTGATGAAGCATCCTTGCATAGTCCCGACTTAGACTCCAAGATTTTTCAATGGTCTATTTGTGTTGAGATAAGTGCTAGGTTCGAGGTTTCTAGTAAAGTTACTATCTCTAGAGTCTTAAGGATGATCTGAAAGGGTTCTATTTAAACACGTTGAATTGACACATGAACATAGTCTTATGGAATCTAAAGAATTATGTCAAGGTGACCTGAAATATCTGCACTTCCAGTCCTCAATGGGTTTCTCTGAAATTAAGTGTATTAAGGTCTATCCCAAGATCTAATATCCAGATTTTATTAAGACTTGTTAAATTGTCTATGTTATTCTGGAAAATATGAATGCTATGCACATTACAGAAATATATTTTTGATGCAATTTTCTAGATTTTGAATTTTTTATGGATTTTTGAAAAAAGTTTTTTAAATTTTTATGCAATTTCGAAAAGTATTTTGCAAATGTTTTTGGGTTTTTTAATTTTGATGTTTTTTTAAAACAAAAGTTTTGGAACAAAAGGGGATATATGTGGATATTTACACGGGCGTGCATCTATTTATTTACATAGGGTTGGGTTATAGGAATTTACAAGATTGTATATACAAGGCTTGTAAAGAATCTTTATTTATTTGAATTATGTACATATTTCTCAAAACAATTTGGAAAATTTTTTGCAAATATTTTGAAAACTTTATTTTGCAAAGTAACTTGAAAAATAGTATTAAAAAACATTTTACAAAATTTGAAAATCTTTTTGCAAAGATTTTTCAAATAATATGTATATATTTTTTGAACTGTTTTTGCAACCACTTTACAAACTAATATTTTGTAAACATTTAGAACAAAGAAAAGAAATTTTTACAAACAAAACATTTTTACAAAGGTTGAGATCAATTTACAAAACATTTTCCAAATAGTTTTCAAAATAATTTTCGAAGAATTTTCCAAACCATTTTACACATATTTTGCAAAACATTTTTACCAGATTTATTAATCGATATATACAAAGAATTTTAATAAATTTTATACAAGTATGCCATTTATTGTATTTTAACCATACTTATTGAAAACAAGAAAGTAAATGTATGGCTAAAGTATATACAAGGTATATATACGAACCCCCTATATGTAGCTTGAGCTATGTCATCATATATCAAAGAGAAAAGAAAATACATAACTCCTACTAAGTATAAGAGAGCATTTACTACAATGACTAAAGAATAATGAACGAAAGAATGAGAAGTCCACCTTCCCCCTATACTTATTATCAATTAATCCTAAGTATAATAGACTGTACACAAGTAATGGCGGGTCAAGGGAGGGAATAAACAAATCACCACTTGGTCTGTATCCCCCTATACTTAGGGTATGATATCCCTAAGTATAGACAGAAAATATCAACTAGAGATAAGGAAGGTGAGGGGATAAAAGAATGAACATAGGAGGTTAATCATCCCCCTATACTTAAGATGAACATATCCTAAGTATAGAGGAGATGAGTGAGGAAAACAAAGCAGAAAATAGAAAATACAAATGAAAAGAAGAAAAGGAGAAAATAATTAAACTAGAGGAAGAGTTTTTGAGGAACATTATCTTAATCTTTCAATGCCGATGAGGTTGTGGAGGCCTCTCCGTTACATATCACTTGAACTAAGTCGACAACCTCCAAGAAAATGTCATGCTCAAGGTATGGCTTCTGTAACTGATTGTTGATGATGAATGGTTGTGCGTCAGTTGACAAGTTTGATATCACGATACTTCCGATGTCAAGAACTTCTTTCACTCCGAATGACCATGTCCATTTACTCTCTTATTTGCTCAGAAATATCTTCAACTTTGCGTCAAATGGCCACACTTTCTATCCAGTCTTGAAGGTCTTTCTTCTGATGTGATGGTCATGCCAGTGTTTAACCTTCTCCTTATACATCCAGGTATTGTCATAAGCATAGTCTCGGAATTCTAAGAGCTTGTTCAGATCATCTTTTCTTTACTGACCCCCTTTACGTGAGTCCAAGTTGCAGATATTGATTACCTATAATGATTTATGTATCAGTTCTACAAGCAGATGGCATGGCTTCCCATATATGAGATGACAATGCAACATGCCCAAGGGAGACTTTTAAGAAGTTCTTTATGCCCAAAAGATGGAGTCCAAGAGTTGGAACAAATTCTTTCTATCTAGCTTCACAAGATTTTGCAAGATCATCTTGATTTCTCTATTTGATAATTATGCCATGCCATTGGTCCAAGGATGATAAGGAAAAGCGACTCAGTGCTCGATGTTGTACTCCTTAGTTAATTTTCTGACCTCTTAATAACTGAAGTGACTACTTTGATCTCTTGTCAGAATCTTTGGAATCTAAAACTGTGAGATGTTGTTCTCTCTTAGAAATTGGCACACAGTAGGTCTATCAGCGGATCGGGCGGAAATAGCTTCAACCCAGTGACTCACATAATCAACGACAAGAAGGATGTGTTCAAATCCTTGATTATTGGGAAAGGGTACCATGAAATCAATGCCCCATGCATCGAACACATCTGAAATCTAAATAAATATTAGGGGCATTGAGTCCTTTACATTACGTGTGCCTCCCACTCTCTGACAGGAAATCCAATGCTTCACATATGTTGCGACATCCTTGGACAATGTAAGCCACCAGAGGCCATGTTGTAGTACTTTTGCTTCTGTTATGTCTCCAGAGTCGTGCCCACCAAATTTGAGGAAGTGATAATGCACAAGGACACTTTGATACTCTTCCTAAGGAACCGACACCAAATGCAGTCTGCTCCTTCCTTGAATAAAAGTAGGTCTTCCCATTGGTAGAATTGGATAGTGGAAAAGAATTTGTCCTTCTTGATTTTCGTCCAATCTTGCGGGACTACACCGGAAATAAGGTAGTTCACAATATCGGCATTCCAAGGGAGTGACTCCACAGCCAGAATTGGCTTGTCAGGGAAGGTGACCGTGCTAGGTGCACTGCTCTGTGGAGGCTCTTGCCATTCAATTTTGGAGAGATGATCTTCTACCACATTATTAACTCTAAGTTTGTTTTTGATTTCCAAATCAAACTCTTGGAGGAGAAGGATCCACTAGATTAGTCTGGCATTGGCATCATTCTTTTGTATTATGTATCGAATAGCAGAGTCATTTGTACATATGGTGACTTTGATCCAAGCAAATAGGAATGAACTTCTCGAGGGTGAAAACCATGGCCAGCAACTCTTTCTCTTTAATAGTATAGTTACGCTAAGCTTCATCCATTGTCTTACTGGCATAGTGAATGGTGTAGGGTGCTTTGTCCTAACACGGCCCCAACTACAAAATCTAACGCATCTATCGTGACCTCAAAGAGTAGGGACCCATCAAGTGGTTGTAGGACTGGAGCTTGAGTGATTAATTCCTTCAAATGATAAAAGGAAAAGAAAACCTGCTGATAAACATGAAACTTGGTTTCCTTGCAAACAATTCAGTGAGAGGTCGGGCGATGCAACTGAAATATCTGTTAAACCTCCTGTAGAAACCCACATGCCCCAGGAATGACCTCACATTTATGATATTATGAGGTGGTTCAATATTGGCAATGCCATCCACCTTTGCCTGGTTGACTTCCACTCCATGTTTGGAAACGACGTGACCCAGCACAATCCCTTTTGTGACAATGAAGTGGCTCTTTTCCCAAGATAGCAAAAGATTGACTTCATGAAATTTCTAATGTACTCTATTTAGGTGCTCAAGACAAGCATCGAAAGTGTCACCATAGATGGAAAAGTCATCCATGAACACATAAAGAAAACTGCCAACCATCTCGGCAAAAAGTGCAAGCATGCATCTCTGGAATGTAACAGGTGCATTGCACAGACCAAATGGCATTCTCTAAAAGGCGTAGGTGTCGAACGAGCAAGTGAAGATAGTCTTCTTGGTCCTATAGGGTGATTGCCACTTGTTTGTACCAGGAGTACCAATCTAGAAAGTAGAAGAACTCCTTCCCGGTTAATCTCTCTAGAACTTGTTCAATGAATGGCAAGTGGAATTGATACTTCTTTATTGCTGCATTGAGGCAGTGATAGTCAACAAAAACCTACCATGATGTTGGTACCTTTTATGAAAATATCCTTTCCTCTATCATTTGTAACCATGGCGAGCCCGGATTTCTTCGAAACTAAATTTAGAGGGCTCACCTAGTTTGAATCAGAGATGGGATAAATGACACCCATGTCACACTATTTCGTGATTTCTTTCATGACTATGTCTTAAAAATGTGGGCTAAGTATTCTTTAATACTCTCGGGATGTCTTGGCATCTTCTTCAAAGTAAATGTGGTGTGAGAATAGGGCAATATTTATCTTATGAAGGTCTGATACGTGCTAACCAAGTACCTTGCGGTTTTTCTCTATAACCTCGTGAAGTTGAGATTCTTTATCCAAGAACAGACTATTATTGGTGGTGACTGGATTCATACTCTATGCACCTGCAAGGAAGGCATACTTGAGGCCTATAGAAGTTGCTTTAATTCTGGTTCTAATCTTTCCTACTTCTTAGTCACTTTTAAAATTATGTTGGTAAGTGGATGATCGACCATGATATTAAAGGAGCTGCTCTCCTTTGTAGCTTCTTGTTCTAACATGTTGAAAAAATTCTACAATGAATTCATCATGTTCAGACTAGCATGAATCTTCTGAATGAAATAGATGCATCAGCCAATTGGAAACTATTTCCCAAGTGATTTCGATGCTTGTGTCGATTGTGCATTCCAGGTCCCCCTCGTGTAAAAGGATTTCCGAGGTCTATATGTCATTCAAGGATAGTTTTGTATATCTGATTTCTACAATAAAGTCATAGTATTCATTAGGCGGTGTTGCATGGCTTCCATCAAATATGACTTTCAGCTTACTGACCATTTCTATGGCAACTATGTCGATGTTTGAGTAGAACGTGATCTTCCATGACCCATAGTCAACCACAACTCTGTAGTGCGTAGGAATGGTTGGCCAATAATATTTGGGGTCAAGAGTAAGGGTGCAGGAGACTCCACATCAAGGACTAAAAAATCGACAACGTCCTCCAATAGACCTCGAGGTCACTTGATGGATGGATCAACAAACTAATGGATCATGCATGCCTGCTTGAGTGGACCCATCCCAAATTCTTGAAGCAATGACGAAGGCATGAGGTTGATGAAGAGCCGCTATCAAGCATCGTTCGCTCGAAGACTTGATCAAAATCTTGCATCTAATCAAAGGTGTTCCTTTGTCATGTTTCTTTTGTGCGAGATTACTGATGGCTGCAACTGTAGCAATGGTAAGGTCATGCTTTTAAACTTGTTGGAATCTGTTGTTGCGGTTCCACCGATGCTTGGTTGTACATGCTTCCTTCAAGACCTTCTTCACAATGAGCATGTATTCCATGGCTTGCATCAAAGACAATTCGATAATCAAGTTTTTGAGAAATCTATAACATCTAGATCTGATAATGCACTTTTTCTTTTTGCATTTTTTTGGTTTTTTTATTGCATTAGGAAAAGGGATATTTACAGAACTGGAATCAAAAGCATTGTTCGTATTTACACCTGAAATTTTGTCCATAATATTTTGTACATCTGAACTGCAAAAAAGTGTACATTGTGGAAATGACGGTACTGTGGCTGGTGGACATGAAAAAACCATGGTCTCCGCTCCATCAGTTAGCGTTGGATTGGTTGTTGGGGCTTGCACCTCCAAGGCTAACACGACATTACTTTAACTACAATCATCTTTTTGGTCGACTTGACTTTTCTATTTTTTTGTTCTTTTTCCTTATGGAGATGGTGGTGACTGACAACTAGCATGGCTCCTCCTCCTTCTTCCTTACCCGAACAAGTAGCTGGCATGACTGATGTAGAAGACCACAATTCACCTGATGAAGCTTTATTCTTCCCCATGATTTTGGCAGACGGAGGCAAGGTCCTACCTCTCATGAGAGTAACAACATTAGACGAAGCAAAATCACAATCATCTTACTCTACATGCACAAATGCGACGTCACATTCTACCTGCTCTTTTCTCTTAAAATTATTGGGATTATCTTCGACCTGGTCGATATAGGAGTTTTAGTGGCCATCAGGTACTCTAGATTTCTTCTCAGCTCTACGAGACCCTTTACTAATTGGGCTAAGCAATCGAGGCTCCGGTTCACTGGAACTACCTTGAAAGTTTCATCTTGTTAACAATGTTTTGGTTCTTGGTGGGGGAGGCTAAGGTTGGGACTGCTGATATTATTTCTGAGGAGGAGGGAGTTGATATTGTTGGTATTGAGGAGAAGGATACTGTTGTTGAGATGCAACTACATACTGGTGGTACGACTAGTGATGACAATACGACAACTGTGGGTATTGCTGCGACTGTCTCCAATTATTGTGGTACTGTGGAGACTGGTGATGCTGATAATGTGGCTGAGGCTGGGATTGGACAAATCTCCCTTCTTGAAGCTGAGGGAATGGGCAAGAGTAGGAATGCTGGCCCTGCTGAAGTTTGCCTAGACGGTCCAAGTACGTGTCATTTGACCGGACTCCATTCACCTTCTGAATGAGGGGCGGTGAAGGAGAGAAGGGATCATAGGAAGACAGGGGCTTTGGTTAGTAAACCACCAACTGCTGCTGATGGGCTACCTAGTCGGGAGTTTGCACGTAGTACACGTGCTGAATTGTCAGTTGCTAATGACTCAGATGAGGCTATTGTGGTTGTTAAGGCTCGTCCTTAATCTCAGCGGGAGTCTCGTGTAGTGGAGTCGCAGACTTGCATGCGCTGATGGTACTTACAAACAACTCTAGTTTCTTGGTAATTTGATCCAGTTTGTCTATGTTCTGAGTTCTTTGCTCGATCACATCTAGATTCTTAAGATCATGTGACCACTTCTCGGTAATGTCAACCTTAGAGAGATGGCTCCCAATGATGCTGAGGTTGTAGCTCTCACCACTCACTACCTGACGAGACACTGTCATATGTACTCGCTTATGGAGGACCCGGGGTTGTCATTGATAAGCACGGGATGAAGAGAGGGCGACCTCTCCCTTGTCCATTTCTTTAAAGATATGCCATAACACATCTTTATTCTTGCTAAAGTGGGATCCCCCGGAGGCAACGCTGACTAATCCCTGTCTCTCTACATTCAGGCCCTTAAGAAGTGTTGGACCAAACTGGTATTCGGTATCTCATGGTAGGGGCACTTCTCCTGCAGGTTAGTAAATCGCTCCCATGCTTCAAGTATGGACTCGTGGGTGGCCTGACAGGATTTACTTGTCCTGGCTTGCATATGGTTGAGCCGACCGAGAGGGTAGAACCTATGAAGAAACACATATCAAGTTCTTCTTAGTTCATCACGACCTTTCCCAAATGATTGACAAAGTACAAGCCCTTATCTTCAAGACTGAAGGAGAATGCGGTCATCTTGACTACACCTAATAGGATGTTAGGTTAGTAGGTGGTTCTGTTGATGTGAGAGAATTGTTACATGTGAATGTATGGTTCCTCGTTTGTATTTCTGTGGAATGAGGGTAGAAGTGCAAGGAACTGAGTCTTTAACTCAAAGTGAACGTGCACCGGTGGGATGCGAATCCACTCGGTCATTTGGTTGTCTCCAAGATTATATGTTCACTTCAACGTTTGTTTGGGGTACTCATTCCTTGGCTCTTATTATTCCTCCGGATCCTCATGCAGTAGGCCCCCATTTCTTTTTCTTCCTCCTTCTCCTCTAGGTCTGTTCCCCAAGACATTCAGCATATCTTGAAATGCAGTCTATGCGAAGGCTTGTTACATCACTTACTGTTGGGTGGCTTCGATGGAAGCTAGCATCTGAGAGTTCACTTGGTTCTGGTTGGGCCCTTGGCCCTTCTCTAGCTGGTGCGGCTAATGTCCTTTGCCCTTTCCCTAATGAGCCATCTCTGGGTCTAACTATGAAGACATGAATTCTAGATTGGGATCTATGAATGGGATTGTCTTCTATCTGCAATGTAAGAGAATCCCAATCAGACCACTATAAAATTAAATTCAAGCTGCAGTGATGAATATGATATTAAGGTCAATCTCAGATGGTTGTGAATGGAGTAAAATATGTAGATTGAAATGTACCTCCATTCTCAACGTGTTGAAGTGGGACAAGAGTGGTCTCGGTTTACTAGGAGATAAAGGATAATCGAAACAAACAGGGCGTCTGGAGATGGGTTCGCTAGGTACGAATCGGGTTCTCGGCAATTACCTCTAATTATTGATATTGACGAGTCCATGGAATCAATGTAGGTGTCGGTGAAGACCTGACTAAACCATCTTTGGATCAACAATATGGAGCAAAAAAGAATTGATGCAGGAAGAAGGATACGATGGTCAACAAGGAATGAATGGAGCGTTAAATAGTAGAAAGGCTCAGAATGAGCTGGGGGTCAAAGAGGAAAAATATATGACAAAATTGTACGCAGGTGTATGTGACTTGATCTTTGAACCTTAGTCTATATAGTTACAAATGCAATACAAAATTGGGTTCACCAACTCAACACAATGTGAAGTCATAAATAATCAGCTATTTTTATCTTCTAATTTTTATAGTTTTTATTTTAGGCATATCTTTTAACAAGTCCTTAAACACTAACCCTATAAGATCAAGAGTACTGTCACAAAATCATATTGTAATTGTCCTCCTCCTTTGTAACCAATAATTTGCAATTTTTGAGGTCCTTGTAACCCTTCATAGATCACTAATCAACCAAAGAATAAGAGGGAGGAAGATGATAGGAGAAACCACTACTTCAGACCTCCCTCGTAATGGAATAACCCGTAAGCATGTAAGGACCTACTTGGATGCAAACCGATGAGACAAACACAGCCATGACGACGTGGCCTAAGCTAAATACTTTGGAACAAGTCGATGTTCTACACAAGGCAGGAACACCATCGTGATAGGGCCCTACTCTGTCACGTACAATTAAAGTGCCAATACTTTGGAAATACTGGTGATACACAAGGCAGTTACAGACTGGTTTTGGGCTCTAATCCATAGCGGATCACGCCTCGCTCATGGGCAGGATTTTAGTCCCCTCTTAAGATACTGAAAATAATGAGGGCCTTATGAACCTAAAGCAGTGATATCCATTACATAATTTAATTGTCAAAATTTATTTAGCATTCCACTAGTTTTGGATTTTTGATTTTCACTTTTTTTGGATTTTTGCATGCAAGTACCTTTTTGTAAATTCTCATTTAAGTCTTTGGTGCTCAAAATCAGAGGGAGATAGAGAAAAAAGCCATGCAAGTTGATTCAATGATGGAAATCTCAGCATAGAATCTAATAATTCATGCATAGTTAGAGGACTTATAGTGCTTCCCAACCCTCTCCAAGTCGTATGCAAAACAAAATTTTTAAACCTATATACATAGCGATGTGTAATCGTCCAAATCGCCCTAAACAGTAGCTGCTATTATTCTCGATACATCTCAGTGCCTGCCACAACGGGTCTTGCAAACGTCATATGATGGCTCTCTCGGTCCATGGGTGATGAATCAATATTTCATCATATTTATTCATTTCTTTTAGCTTAAAATCCCTTATAGAACACGTGTATATAATACTAACTCCATATTCTTACTAACTTGCATCTTTGTGTAAATATTTTACACTTATTACCATTTAACCTAAAATAGATAAATAAAGAAAGAATGGAAAAATAAAAAAATAACAAAAATAATAATAAGAAGATGGTATATATGTAATAGATACTGCCTGACAAGAACCTCGAGAGAAGGTCAAGACTTGACCTCATCGACCATGAATAAAGTAGGGGGAGATAGTGTCCTTAATCTAAAAAATTCAAAAAAATGTGTGATGTTTATATTTGTATACTTACACTATTTCATTGTACATAAATTGACCTCAAATTAAATAATATTCAAAACAAAAGTTGTAAATAAAAATGTTTCCTAGTTAATAAAAATGTTTACAAAATAAAATCATGTACATTATAAGAGCAACCATACATGAAAAAAGACACTAAACGATAATTGAAAGACCAATTCCAGCTCCATATGAACTTGTATGAATCAAACTCACTTCCATTGTATTCTAAATTTGTGCAATTTCACTTTTTATATGTACATATTGTATTTGTAAATATTTGTAAATATTTTTTCAAATTATTAAAAAAAAATAAAAATTTTAAATCAAAAAAACTAATTACCTTATTTAATTGTGTATATAATGTGACATATGTATATAGTATATGTATATAGTTGCTATTCTTAAATAACCACCAGAAAAATTAACTTTTTTTATTCAATTAAATTTAGTGATGAAATTAAAAATTTTAATTTTTGTAAATAATTTTAACTTGATCTTATTTCAAATTGTTTCTCTTATCTCTTATCTTCATTCAATTTATTTTAAACATTCAAATCCCATTCTTTTTCTATTAATATGGCTTCCTTTCCCTCATTTCAACTGGATCAATCTTTGGTGAGAGGAGCCCTTTCTCCTAGAGCTATCTTGTCGCAGAGAGGTGCCTAGCCTCTGAGCCGTCCGATGACAGTGAGTTGACCTTTATCGAGGCGATCACGGTCTTTTCCGCTCCTAAGGTGAGATACTCATTTTTCTTCTCTTATTTTTATCCTAGGTTAATCGTATTTTTATTTTTCACATTTTAATTTCATTGTCATTTTTTTATCTAGATCTTGGAATCCATCATCACGATCTCATCCGTCCGATTTGATTTTTCACCTTTACATCTCGATCTATTCACGTTCTTTTCTACTTGACACGATCTCTCACCTCGGACCATGCACTATGGTCAGAGATCCGGTTCCATCTGCCATTTTCCTCGGAACCAGACTCGTTCAAGTCTTTCATTTTGATTTTGGGATCGAGCCATCGTGCTCGCATCCTAATTGTTTATAATTAAAATATAAAAAATATATTTTTTCTATCTAACATTTTTTTGCAGGATAAATAAAAAGACACATAAATAGATTAATAAAATTACAAAAACATATTTCTTTTCTCACATTTTTCGAAAAAAATAAAAAAAATAAAAGTTATGTTATTTCTCCTTGTTTTTGTTAACATTTTAAAATTTCAAAACAAAAAAAAGAAGTTGGGTGGTAGCGTCGACCCATCCACCACGACAGTCGCAACACCATCGCGATCATCCTAGCCTGCAGTTGTACCCCCGCACAAGGCTCCTCAGTCGGCACCGCCCAGTGCGCGTCGCAGCCCTTCGACGACTCTCTGCTGACCACCAGTAGACGACGTTGCTCCAACAACACCCCACGAGCCATCACCTCCAGTCGCCAACAAAGGCGCCGCCCCACCGTCGCTCCAAACCCGTCGCACCCCGCAACGGTGCCACAGCCTCCTAGACCCATCGCCACCACACACACCATGCTCCTTCTCAGCCGATCGACCATCATTGTCGATCTGCAGATGGCCACCACTGTTTAGACCACCGCACAAGACCGCACGGATTTCCACCGCTCTTCGCCGACCCACACAGGTTCGCACACCATCTTGAGCACTGACCATCCCGCACCGATGTGCCTACACAATCTCCGTTGGCGCCCATTGAATGGAGTCGAGAAGACGAGGGCGGCACCCTTGCGCCCCCCCCCCCCCATTCTTTTGGAAACAAAAGAACTAAAGAATAAGAACTGTAGGTGGGGGAAGAAATAAAAAAATTGGAGAAAATTCACTTCAGCCATCACAAGTTTAAAAATTGGAAAGAGCCCCTAGTTCAGTACCCGATAACATGTTTTGCGCGCACGTTGTGGGTAATTTGCATTTTTACCCTCTATTTTAGTTCTTATTAATTTTTCTTCAAAAAACTTCAAATAATTGCAGTTCAGTCCTTGCCTTTAAGACTTTATTTTGCATGCTTTTTATCATTGGAATAAATGCGATTCATGTTCAACAAGTTCTTAAAAAAATAATTTAGATTCTTGATTTGTGTCTCTCCATTGTATAAATTTTCCGTTGAATTTAATTGTCCTATGTGATTATTAAAAAATAAAAAACAGTTTCCTTTTCTCTGCTTGAAAATAAAAAATTCATAAAAAATGGAATATTTCTCTAAAAATTTCAAAAAATGTATTAATTTCCTTTCATTATCTTTTAATTTTTGTTCAAATTTCGTTTATTAATTCTTTGCAAAACCCAAAAAATTTAAAAATATTAAAAATCTTAGACAAATAACAGAAAATTCTGCAAAAATAAAAAAAATCATGATTTCACTTCCTATGTGTAGATATTTGTCAATATTTTAGCATAAAAATAGTCTCTAGGTGTTTTGGTGCAGTTAAATTATTTTTAAGTAGCAAATTACTCCAGGTTGTGCACTATTTTCACCTCCAAAAGTTTGATTTCTACAAAATTACAAAAACATCTGAAAATTCCACAAAAATTCCCAAAAATATTTCAAAGCCAATAAAACCCAACAAGTTATTTTTGTATTTTATTGAGCATTTTGGATATAATTAAAAAATACCAAAAGACTGTGGTGTGCATATTTCTTCACTTGTGCATATTGTCCTTATTTATGAAAATAAAAATTGCAAAATCAAAATCATTAAAAATTAAAAAACACAAAATAAAAAAATTACTAACAAAAAACTAAAAATTAAAAAGATAAAAATCTTGTAAAAAACAAGAGTAGTGTACATCGAGATTCCTTCATTCCTTCATTGATTTATTTCATTGGATAAAAGACCCGTCGGGAAATGTAGCCTCCCTAAGTTTTATCCTGTTGCTATACAGGAAAAAGTAGCAAAAATTTCTCTCGCTTCATTTTAAATTTTGTAGCTTGAGAAGAAAAAAATTGTTTGTTTATGCCGGGAATTTTGGGGATCACAATGACAACTTCATATCCATTAATAATTATCACTCCTCATTTTTTCTTGCTCAACAAAATGGCATCGTTGCCGGGGAGACATGACGAGGGTTGTTAGGTTTCTCTTTTGACATGCTATTCTTGGTTGTACATATCAGTTTATATTTTTCCACATTAACTCCATTTTTCATATTCACTACATTTCTTTCATTTTTTTCTTGCTCATAATTGATAATTGTGTTTCTTACACATTATCTCTTTTCATTTTCTTGTGAGGTCTCGCTGAGCAAAGGAGGAGATCCTAGGAGAGCCAAAGCACCCAAGCGAAGCGGAGGTGGCTTGATTCCTCCCCAAGCCACAGGATAGCGTGAGAGGAGGAGAAGAAGAATTGAAGGACACCAAAAAAGAGAATTTTATTTATTTTTTTCTATCATTTGAACCCTTGTAAATGAACATTCATTTATTGGGGGTCTGTTTCGCCAAGTGTCAGTGCACTTGGGGGACCTCACCGATTTTGTTGTCATCGCCTTATTTTTCTTGATTTCACACGGATTTCGTGAGCTACCTATTGATTGATTTAATTAATTTTCTTTAGCCATGTAATTAATTAGGTCCAAACACTCTAAACAACCATTTTTGTACCTAGAGAATAGAGCGTAATTGGATTTAGTCAAATAAACATGCTCTTGCCCGTTAATAGAAGCTATTGTTAGGACGGTTCACTTGCATTTGCATATAGGTTAGTTTATTTTTCTGTATTTAAATTCTACGCGGAACACCCTACATGTAGAGTGCTGGCAACAAGGTACACATCTCTAACCCTTGCAATCATCATTGTGTTTAATCGTGCATTGGCATTTTTGATCTCCTTCCTTGTTTTCACTCACATAAGTTGGAAAGGAAATTAGACACTCGGTAGGCAATTCATTTAAAATATTCAAACCAAGTGATAACTGCCTAAAATTCAGGACTGTTGAAGAAAACTCGACCCTAAAAAATGTAAGGAAAAATCATTGTTTTGGGGAGAGTTACCCCTGCCTTGTTTGATTTATCTGCAGCGAGAGAGCGACTCGCACACTAGGATAGAACCATGCATGAACTCTCTTCAGACTACTGTCTTGTGATTAGTTGTTCTCTAGTAAGGACTTCACTGGGTAGTCGGTAATCGGTCCGGGATTTCCTTAGCAGAGTGGGATGATCGGGTAAGAGGTAAGCAGTCCGCACCCATACTAGCTGGGAAAAACTAGTAGTGAGATTGGGACAGTCTCCTGGGTGCATTGGATTCCTAACATCTCGCTGTAACTGCTCTGTTAGATTTTATTCTCATCAAACTCTAAAATTTTTCAAGATAAATGACTGAATCTTTACGGTCTTCACATTGCGGTGAGTTATTTAATTAGGGGTTTGTATTGTGTTAGATTGATCGTGTGCATACTAGACCCTTCTGTGCATTTGCGCTTTTCTATTTGCATAACTTGACTTGACTAGCGTGTTCTCCTGATCCTCGTCTTTTATTTCAGAGATGGCCGGCTGGAGTTATTTTAATCCAATCTTTGCGGATACCTCACACTCTCCAGGCGATCCACCTTCCTTTTTCTAGGAGGACTTTCCTCCTGATTTTTATGCAGATCCTCCTAACCCATTATGTCAGGAGTCGAACTCTGATTCTCAGCTACCCTCATTCCACTCACCTGACCTTGGTATTTTGGAGTCACCTTTCATGATTTCCACACTTGAGTCCTTGAATCAGATGATGAAGCATATGAATTTGAGGATTATCAATCTATTTGGCATAAATTAGAGCTAGAACACTTCTCCACTATTTGAGGATATGGATTCACTTGAGGATAATAACGAGAGCTTGCAATCACCAAAAAATCAAAAAAATGAGAATATTTTAAAAATCCAAAAAGATTTTGGGAGACCCATTGTTGATTCATTTTGTGAGGAGAGGGCACCCATGACAAACCATTTTCCCACATAGTCATTCACCACATGTCCCAACTTTGACACTGAGGATGCCACTGTACAGACTGCTCTTGGCAATCCTCGTGTATATGATGATTCTAATCTCCTCCCTTGTATTGGGGAGGTTAAAAAACTAAAAAATTGTTGATTGAACCTGAAGTGATGGCCACCATTCATGATATCACTAAAGCCCCACTTCACTAGGACATGACCCATTTATCTGCTCCTCAAAATAGGAAGAGAAAGAGGAGGAGCAGATCCGAGCATAACATCTTAACCATGTCCACTGCCTATGCCATCTCTCATCGTATGCATTTTAAGAAAGGGAACACTGCCACACCTCTTGTTAGTTGCTCTATATCTGACTATTATTGTGATAACACTCTCCTCGATGACGGTTCGTCAATCAATATAATACCCTTTTCTATGGTACAATCTCTTCATCTTGGGGCTCTCAGGAAAACCAGGATGATGGTTCAATTTGTTGATGTGTTTATCAACAAGCCGAAGGGTATTCTAGAAAGTGTTGTCATTCTTATTCAGGGCATGAACATCACTTCAGATTTTCTCGTATTGCCCATGCAGAACTCTAACCCTATGGAGCAACCTCCAATCATCTTGGGACGACCTTCCCTAGCCTCTACGAGAGCTGTTACTGATGATAGATCAGGAGAGATTTGCTTCTGTTCTGATGGAGGGAGCAATATGTTGATCACTACACCCATTACTGAACTGAGACCTGCATCCCATGAGAGTGTGCCCATGTTAGCCAACCACAAGGACTTTGACCTCAATGATATTATCAAAGATTCTTGTTATATGTTGGATGATATTGAGAACCAAGAATTCCTCCTCAAGGTGGAATACTCGAAAAGCATTGAGTTTGGAGTTCCCCTTCTGGTATGTAGTGATGCATTGATGACATCTGCGGGATTTACACAATAGACATCCTAGAGCGAAAGCCAGACTCTGAGACTAGATAGGACGAACATGATTTAACTACTTCCATTGATGAGCATGTTCCTATTCACCCTGATTTAGATGAGACTGATAAGGCCAAATTTGATTTGATTGCTTTTATAAAGGAATTTGGGCCTTTTGATGAAGATGATGATCCAGTAGAGGCTTGCGAGTTGTAATTAATCTTACTTTTTCTGATAATGATTTCGAGCCTTTTTATTTTGATATTTGCGATACTTCCCTGGCAGGATATGAACACACTACTTCCACTAACCGATTCATGCATGCACATTCTAAGACTGTTGACAATACATTCTTAGTCGATCCTGATCAGTTCATGTCTAATGATGACCCCAATATCGACCTACTCCTTAACAGATTCATACCTCAGTGGTCCCGCAAGAAGGTTTACTTTCGACCTTCTTGACCTTTGTACATCCACTCCTTTTGTATATCCTTTCGTTTAATTCTTTCTTCTCCCATTTTATCATTCACCCTAGTTCCGTGTGTATATATGTTAAACTTAGGATGTGCTTTATCCTAAGTATGGGCGGGTGAATGATTTGTGTGTTCATATTCATCCTTTTCATCACTCTTCTTGTTGTTTATATTTAGGGATACTCTACCCTTAGTATAAGGGGCAGTGATGTTGTTCATATCGTCTTTTTTGTTTTTTTGTTGAGTTTGTTCATTCTCTGCATCGGTTTTCCCCTTTTGTACAATCTTCTATACTTAGGATTACTTGATCCTAAGTATAGGAGGATCACTGACTTCTATTCTTTTCATTTTCTCTTTGAGTCATTGTAGAATAGGAGTCTTTTCGCTTTTCTATACTTAGCACGAGTTATGTCTTTCTTTGCTGCTCTCTGATCATTATGAGGACATAGTTCAAGATAAGTATAGGGGGTGTCGTATATATTGGATATATACTTTAAACATAATTCGTAGTTTTAATATAATTATTTTTGGGGATATGTACTTAAATTCATAAAATCTACGTCTGTGTTTATCGACTTTGATCACCTTTTAAAAACAAAAAGCACAAAAAAACAAAAGAAAAACAAAAAAATAACAAAAACCAAAAACAACAACAAACAAATAAACAAAATTATTGTATATACTTGTATATATTTTACTAACCATTTTTCCTTCTTGAAAAAAAAACTACAAAACAAAAAATCTATGTAAAGTTGCATTAAAAAATCTCTTTTCACATGTGCATCTTGTTTCCTTTCTTTTCCAAAAACCCATACTTTTTTTCAAATTAGAAAATTGTTTGAAAAAGAAAATGCTTTCTTTTTGCATATTTCTTGCATTTGCATATGCATCTTTAGGATAGTATTGACATTTAAACTAAGTCTGGAATAAAATTGAAGAATGGAGCATAGGTGGGCGTTAATCCACTTAATTTCAGAGGAACCTTATAAGAACTCGAGTTAAAACTTTTCTTGTCCTAGCAACTTAATTCCTTGAGTACAAAAGACTATGTTCACATGTCATCTTGATTAGTCTAAGTAGAACATTTAACAACACACGCATGATTCTTTCAAACCGTGGCCTATCATGGACAAGCACTCTACACGTAGCTCTTCACGGAGGAGGTATTAAGGAGACAAAATCTTTTGGCTTGGAGTAGCATACGAGGGTAGTACACCTAGGCGGAACCTCTCATCTTCCTCTAGGGAGGTATGTGCGTCTCAACCTAGTCTGGTGGCATTGAGGTCTAAAGACAGGATGCTCCGAGGTTGCAATACTGCTTCAAAAGAGAGATAGTCTCCTAGCTCAAGAGGAAAAACTCCTTATGTACTTGATGCACCTTGTATATACATTCAAAAAAAAGAGAAAAAATGCAGAATCTCAAAAAGTGGACATGCCTGATTGAAAAGTAAATTGGCTGTCAGAGTGTATATACAAGGACAAAAAATGAAAGAAATTAATAAGAGCTTCAAAGTCAAACTTTGGTAAGCTTGCAGCTGGATGACCTGGCTACTCTGCTCATGCATCCAAGCATAGGTAGCTACACTGGTTACCGTCCATTCTTTTCTTCATCTCCTCTTCTTATGCTGGTTGTACTTGACCTTAGAAGGGAATATCCCCGCTCCTCGAGGAAATTATTGTTAGACCGAGAGACTAGAGTTACCTTACCGAGGGAAGCTATTTCTTTGATACTTTTGAGATAGGGAGCTATATTTCACTTACACCGTACAAGTAATGATTCATAGTCATAAGAATTTGTGTGTGTAGACTTGTTCTGACCAGATTGTTGAGGAGACCTAAATAGGAGTCTTGTGGAACTTAGAGACGGTTAGGTTTTAATCCCATTTCCCATTAAGGTTCCACCACACTAATAATCAAGGGTATGACATAGCATTATACTACAATTTTATGAAGATAAGTTTAATACTCAATATTGCCCTAATTTCTTTATTTTTCCTTTCTTTTTCTTTTTATTCACTTATTCTTTCAAATAAGTGTTTGTTAAGGGACTATGAAAGAAAAAACATAGGGGAATGATGAATCTGTATTTCATCATTTTTATTCATTTATTTTAGCTTAAAATCCCTTATAAAAAACATACATATAATACTAAATCCATATTCTTACTAACTTGCATCTGTATTATTATATTATACACTTATTACCATTTTAACCTAAAATAAATAAAGAGTGAAAGAAAGGAAAAATAAAAAAAGGAAAAAAAATATAAAAATACTATATATATATAATAGATACAGGCTTACCCGAACCTCGAGAGAAGGTCAAGGACTTGACCTGATCGACCAGGAATAAAGTAGGGGGAGATAGTGTCCTCATAAAAAAAATTCAATAAAAAAATGTGTGTTGTGTATATTTGTATACTTAGACTATTTATTTGTACATAGATTGACCTCAAATTAAATAAGTTTCAAAACAAAAGTTGTAAATAAAAATGTTTTCTGATTAATAAAAGTGTTAGAAAATAAAAATTATTTACATAATAAAAGCAACCACACTTGGAAAAAACCACTAAGCGAAAATTGAAAGACTTATTCTGGCTCCATATGAGCTCAAATTGAACAAACTCACATCCATTTTATTCTAAATTAAATTATCTTTAAAATGGCTATGATTTCATAATTTTTGGAGTTATGGTTGAAAAATCAGTTTTCTACGTTGGTTTGTACAATTTCACCATTTATTTGTACTTGTTGTATTTTTAAATTTTTGTAAATATTTTTACTAATTATTTAAAATAATAATAAAAGAATTAAAAAACTAATTTCCTTATTTAACTATTTATATAATGTACCATATGTATTTAGTATATGTATATAGTTGCTATTCTCAAATAACCACCGCAAAAAAATAAAAAAATTAACTTTATTCAATTTAATTAAGTGATGAAAATAAAAAAATAGTTTTTGTCAATAATTTTTTCTTTATCTCATTCCAAATTTTTTCTCTCATCTCTTATCTTCATTCAATTTTTTTTAAAAAAAACTCAAACTCCATTATTTATCTATTAATATGGCTCCCTCTCCCTCATTTCAACTGGATCAATCTTTGGCGAGAGGAGCCTTTTCTCCGACAGTTGCGGAGAGGTGCATAGCCTCTGAGCTGTGCAGTGACAACAAATCAGCCTTCGTCGAGGCGATCATGATCTTTTCTGCTCCTAAGGTGAGATCCACAGTTTCTTCTCTTATTATTATCCTAGGTTAATCGTATCTTTAATTTTTTTGCATTTTTATTTTGTTGTCATTTTTTTCTCTAGATCTTAGAATCCATCATTAAGATCCGATTCGCTGGTTCGATTTTTCACCTTCACATCTCGATCTATTCAAGTTCTTTTATACCTCGCACGATCTCTCACCTCCAACCACACATGGTGGTCGGAGATCCGGTTCCATCCGCCATTTTCCTCGGAACCACACTTGCTCACGTCTTCTGTTTTGATTTTGGGAACGAGTCGCATGCTCGCATCCTATTTAGTTCTAAATAAAAAATAAAAAAACAATATATATATTCTTTCTTTCTAACATTTTTTTGAAGGATAAATAAAAAAGACAAAAAAATATAATTAAAAAAAAGTTTTCTTCAGTTACAAATTTTTTAAAAAATTAAAAAAAATAAAAGTTTTTTTATTTTTCTTTGTTTCGCCGCACAAGCCCCGTCGCACGGAACTGCGGCACCGCAGCCTCCTGGACCGATCGCCACCGCAAGCACCACACTCCTTCTCCGCCGAGCCACCATTGCCGCCAATCTTAATATGACCACCGCTATTGAGACCACTGCACAAGACCACGCGGACCTCCACCGCTCTTTGTCGTCCCACGCAGGTCCACACTCCATCGTGAGCACCGACCATCCCTAACCGATGTGCCTACGCAATCACCATTGGCGCATTCGAGTGGAGTCGAGAAGATGAGGGCGGTGCACTTGCAGCCACCCTTTCTTTTGGGAATGAAAGAATAGGAACCCTAGGTGGGGGAAAGAAAAAAATTTGAAGAAATTTCACTTCATCCCTCTAGAGTTTACAAATTACAAAGATCCCCTGTTCTAGTAATGGATCGCATGTTCTATACGCAAGTTGTGCTTAATTTGCATTTTACCCTCTATTTTAATTCTTGTTAATTTTTCATTCAAAAACTTCAAATAACTGCACTTCAGTCCTTGCCTTCCAGACTTTATTTTGCATGCTTTTTATCATTGGAATAAATGCGATTCACGTTCAATAATTTCTCAAAAAACTAATTTAGACTCCTGATTTGTGTCTCTCCATTGTATAGAGTTTCCATTGAATTTTATTGTCCTTTGTGATTATTAAAAAATAAAAAACAATGTCCTTTTCTCTTCTTGAAATTCAAAAATTCATAAAAATTTGAATATTTCTCTAAAAATTCAAAAAAAGTTTAATTTCCTTTCATTGTCTTTTAATTTCTATAAAATATTCATGCATTAATTCTTTTAAAAACCCCCAAAATTTGAAAAATATCAGAAATCTTAGAAAAATCAAAAGAAATTCTACAAAAATAAAAAAAATCGAGATTTCACTTCCTATTTGTAGATATCTATATTTTAGCATAAAATAGTCTCCAATAGTTTTGGTAGCTTGAAGTATTTTTAAGTTTAAAATTACTCTAGGTTGTGCACTATTTATCATTTTTAGCACTGTTTGATTTTTAGAAAAATACAAAAACATCTGAAAATTGTACGAAATTTCCCAAAAACATTACAAAGCCTTTAAAACCCAAAGAAATATTTTCTGGATTATTCTGAGTATTTTCGATATAATTGAAAAATACAAAATGAGTGTGGCGTGTGTATTTCTTCACATATGCATATTGGCCTTATTTTCAAAAATAAAAATTTACAAAAATCAAAATCATTAAAAATAAAAAAATAGAAATAAAAAAATGAAAAAGACAAAAAACTTGAAAAAAAACAACTGTAGTGTACATTGAGATTCCTTCATTCCTTCATAGATTTATTTCATTGGATAAAATAACCCTCGGGATTTATAGCCTCCCTGAGTTTGATCCTATTGCTATACATGTAAATAAGTAGCAAAAATTTCTCTCACTTCATATTATTTTTGTAGCTTGAGATGAAAAAAATTGTTTGTTTGTGTCGGGAATTTCGGGGAACACAACGACAACTTCATATACATTAATAATTATCACTCCTCACTTTCTCTTACTCAACAATGGTTTCAAGTCAAAATAGTTGACAATTATTAATTTAAGGAGATCCAAATGTAAGAGACTATAGGCACATGATTCTTATTAGGGTTTGGACCTAATTACCGATACAAGGCTGAAAACTCAAAACATCGAAAAACCATTAAAACAAAGCGATGAAGACTCGAGAAAACCATGACGATACCCCAGGTGAACAATCACCTAGGCAGTGGACCTCGTTAAGTAGAATAGTGTCCAAGTCAAAAAGTTATTACATATAATCAATGAATACATGAATCACTCTCTCTCCAAAATAAGATAAGTTTTCTTAGATAAAATCTATACCAAGTCTCCTTACTATGCTTGTTGCCTCTCCAACTAGTTATGTTAGGAAGACTGGTCACCACCTTGGTTTGCTGCTTCATCCTCCTAAGAGGTCGTCCTCGCGTAGCAGGCCCTCGTAATAAACACAACAAAATAGGTGTATTCGCTTAATTAATCAAATAATGTATTTTAACAAAATAAGCAATGAAGTATATATAAGTAAGATTACGATATAAAAATTTGTACAAGAAAATGAATGAATAAATAAAAAAAGATAATCATATAAAATTATGGTACACATGTTGCTCCCCGTCAATGACGCCATTTGACGATTATAGAATATAGTGATGGTCTAAAATTATCATCATGGACTGCGAAGATAGAGTGTCGTTGAGGCTATAGCTAAGACCTCATGGTCAACAGTATTTACCCATAATGTTAAAATAAGCAATAAATATCCAAAAAAGTGAGGCACACTTTATTATACTCTACAAAAAAATGTATAGTATGGAAGCATGTAGAGGTCGAACAACATAGAGAAAGCTAGGTAACCTAATGATTATTGCTAATAAATGAAAATTATGTACATAATTATCTTTTAAGTTTTTTTATGTGTGTTCATTTTTTTATATTTTAATGGTTTTTATTTTACAATTTTATTTTCTTTTTTTTCTAATTTTTAGTTTCTTTTTCTTTTAATTATATAATATAGAAATATATACAATATATGATAATAGAATTATAAATAGTGCTATAAATAAATAAAAATTATATAATAAAATGTCTTTGATGTTTTATAAAATTTTCTACTATTTTTGTGATTTTTGGGGATTTTTTGCTAATTTTTGGGCATTTTTTAAGTCAAAAACATCCCAAAACAATGATTAAATAATTGGGTCAATTTGTTTTCAAAATTTAAAATCATAAAGAGATTCAAAATTTTCCAAAAATGTTTTAATATGTAATAAAAAATATAAAGAAAAATTAGAAATAAAAATAATTTCTTTGGGATTTTTGGTGATTTTTCCTATTTTTTACTCATTTCAAATCATTTTAACTTTTAGTCTTTTTCTATTTTTAGGGATTTTTGTTCTGGAGTTAATATATGTTATAATAAACAACATATAAGTTTTTCATGATTTTTAAAGGAACTTTGGTATTTTTTGGCATTTTCATAGCTAGACGGGGTCAAAATTCTGAATGTTTTAATTTTAATAAAGATGTAAAAGCCAAGAAATTCAAATTAAAAATCAAGCATGAAAATAGTTCATCTAAGGCATTTACATGATTTTTTCCAAAATTAAAGACAAACCTGAGGTATTTTTAACAAAAATAAACAGTTAAATTAAAATTAATGTGCTAGCAGGGACCTATTTGCAATTAAAATAAACATTCCAATCATTTCATAACCCATTTACAAAATCCAGGTTCCATTGTACAATTTGTCCGCAAATATTTACTTTATAAACACTTGGTAGGGGTATATTTGTAATATTCAAAACATTTGAAGGTCCTCTATGCAATTTGCCCTCAAAACATAACACGTAATATACAATTTTTAGGATTAATTCTAAATACAAATCCCCACATGGGTGTTGTTGCAATTAACCCCCCACCCCCCCTTACTTGGGGGCAACGTGAGGTGGGCCGGCACGGACAAAAATGCAAATACCCAAAAATGCAAGGGGTCTTATGCAATTGTTGCACATTTATTTACACTACAAATTATATTCACAGGGCTCAAATTGAAATTTGCAAAGGAGGAGGGGTAGAGTGAAACTTACAACTATTTTGTGTGGGACGACGACTGAGAGCCCCCCACTTAAGCACATGGTGTCTCACATCGCACAATGACGCTTCGGTTGATGACAACTCGGATTAGATCTCGGGATGAGATCAAGTGGTTGAGGCTCGATTGATCGGATGTCATCTACTTCTTCTATAGAGGGGTTCTTAATCCGACGGTTCTAGTGCATCCTGGAAGAACACTCCAAGAACAATGATGTACGTGACTTTGATCCGCTCCTCCTCTTTTCTTGAGCTCCTTCAGAGATGTTGAGTCGATCCACAGGATTATCCCGTCGTTCCATAGCTGAAGCCTGCATCAGAAGAGTTCGAGCCCCATTGGAGGGGGCCTAGAGCATTGGGCACCTGGGGCAGGTGTTCTGGATTGCGAATGGTATCAGATGCCCCATTCACGACATGCAAGGATGTGAAAAGGCATTGTGAGACAAAGGTTAAGTGTCCTAGGCCATTATTTATTAGTTTCAAAGCGAAATGGGATGAGATGGATGTGCTCCAACAATAGGAGGCGAAGGATCACGGATTCGCTGATCGGGGGGCTATCAACTTGGAGGAATGGATCTAGATGATGGAGAATGAAGGGAAAGGATATGGGACAGTCAACGTCATCAGATTTTGTCGTATACATGGTGGACCACGACCGAAGAAGTGAGCGTCGGTGATCGAATTAAGTAAAATTATGCTAAGATTAACACCTAAATGATAAACTAAATGCGATACTTAAAAGATGGACCGAAAATCTACCTAGAAACTAAAAACTGTGCAACTCATACTTGATTATGACACCAGGGAGCAGAGGTGGCTAGAGAGCCGCCGTAGACCTCCTTTCCTCCTCCTGCAATGCTCCAAACCTCAGGGAAGCTTCCTTTGCCATCGGAGAACATACACACATGCACATACACACGAAAGGAGGGACTAAAGAACTCAAAGAGGAAATAAACTAGGAAGGGAGGAAGAGAGGGTTAGTTACAAACATGGTGGCTGGGCCTTATTGATCAAGAAATTGCGGTTGAATCAAGGAGTTTTGATTTAATCTTCGGCTTGGGCGTAATTCAAGGATGTTCAATGTCCATGAAACTTGCATCATGCCTAGCTAGGGAATCATGAGCACCAGCGAGAAAAAAGGGCAAAAACAGGGGTCCTGATAGACTAGCGATTCGAGGAAATGAGAGGAGGTCGTTGACCTGGAGTCAACTGCGGGCGAGCTGTGATTGGTCCACATACGGGGCTACATGACAAAACAACATGGAAAATAAGAAATATATACAAATAAAATAATAATTGAATTAATTAAATTTAACTTGAAAATTAAAAAAATGTTCATTGTTTTATGTTGTATTTTGATTCTAATTTTATTTATTTATTAGGATTAAATTATTAGAAGTTTCTTACATATGTTTTCTAAATTTTATTTTTATTTTATATTTTTTATTTTCAATATTTTTAATACATAATTTGTTTATTGATAGACTATTTAAATATAGGTAAGTATTTTTTTTATTTTCTAATTTATTTTGTACACTTAAATAAATAGAGATATATATTATATTGGTATACATATAGTATATTCATCTCTATATTTTATTATTATTTTATTTTAGTCTTTTCTTTATCGTTTTATTTATTCAAAATATTTACCTATACTATAAATGATATTCATAAAATTATAAGATATGAAATTTTAAACATATAAAGAATAAATAAAATTAAACTTTATTCGGGTAAACTATACAATATGGGTCAAAAATTATTTACATCTTAACTCCAAATTGAATGAAACCATCTTCATTAAATAGCAAAAGTTATATACAATTGAAGGTGATTTTAATGCATTTTGAGTTTTTATTGAGAAGATATGGGTCTAAGAAGTTTGGGTTTTGGCATTTTGATCTGAGTATCAAATGAACATAGTGTATTATTTTTGTATGAAGTAAAATTTATATTTTTCTATAGATTTTTACCTACAACTTTCATGTACAAAGTTTCTTGATTCGATAAATTAAAAATAAAGAATAAAACGGGTCCCAAAAATGAGTTATTGATGAATAAATGAATAGCGCTTTATTGTGTTTTTGACCCTTATCTCCTTCTACGTTTGTCGACCAAATCATTTCGTAACTTGGTATCTATGTTTAGGGTTATAAAATACCTTTGGCATTTTATTTCTTTTTCCTATCGTAATCTATAAAATAATTTTACAGTAATGAATGCTAAATTGTATAAAATAATGATATTTACATGCATTTACCTATTGTTTCAAGGCCAAATGAAAGAATATTTGTGATGAAATGGAGATTCATCGGTCGAGAAAAAATAAAGTAGGGGATATAAGGGTCAAAAATCCAATAAAATAGACCCTATTTTGTATTCCCCAATAAATTCATTTTGTGACTTATTTTATTATTTATTATTTATTCCTCAAACTAATAGACTTTGACCATGAAACCTATAGATAAAGAAAGCAAGAAAAAAATTATTTCATCTAACAATATTCTATAGTGTGCATAGACACTCACTATAAAAAGCTAAAATGAAAACTTCCCTAACATGTATCTTCTCGATATCAAAATTCACCTACTCACCATTATTGTTCCTAAAATAAATTCTAAGTTTAATGAAGGTGGTTTCATTCAATTTGTAGTTAAGATGCAAAAGTTAGGTTTTGGGCCCTCATTGTGTAACATACCTGAATAAAATAATCAATTTATTTATTTTTCATATTTTTCGTATCTTTATATTTTCATAATTTTGTAAACATTATTTATAATACATGTACATAAATAAAATAAAATATAATGATTATAAATAAATAAATAATATACTATCACATATAAATGAATTATACATATATATACATGTATAATATGTATACGTGTTTATTTAAGTGCACATATAATATCACAATACAATAAAAAAATATTTATATGTATTTAAATAAACTATAAATTATATGTATTAAAACAAACTATAAATACACAAATAATGTATAAAAAATAATAAAATCGAGAATACAAAATAAAAATTAAATATACTATATATAGGCTAATATACCTATTAATGTGCGTACAAAAAGTAGCTTACAACAAAATAACTCGAAAAAATAATAAAAAATCACCATAAAATACTACATAAATTATAAATATTTTTCTTTTTTATGAAAAAACATAAATTAATTTTATATTTGTTTTAGATTTATCTTAGAAATTTATTTCCTCTTTGTCCTATAGCGGGTGACGTGGTCGAATAGGTCGCCAACCTTGATGTAACTGCCAATCAAATGGTCCTATTCATCTAGGGTTGTTAGAGCACGCTGACCCTCGCTCTTCCTCATATTTTCCTCATTGTTCCTTGCATTTTCAGGGAACGATTCCTTCTCATTTTTTGTTCCTCGATCCCTATTCTTTAATACCACGATCATTCCTCCGTCGAATAAGCATTGGTCGATGAGCTACTCCTGGTCAAAGTCTCCATGTATAAAAATACACCACACGCTCCCTTAGATTTTTGATACCTCT
The DNA here is from genome assembly GCA_037367405.1 of Ottelia alismoides. Classification (NCBI taxonomy): domain Eukaryota; kingdom Viridiplantae; phylum Streptophyta; class Magnoliopsida; order Alismatales; family Hydrocharitaceae; genus Ottelia; species Ottelia alismoides. The sequence continues at coordinate 126,454 of JAZKJV010003157.1, read as the reverse complement.
TTAGACTCAAAATGCCAATATTTCCTTGAGTCAGAGCTCCATAGTGATAGGAGGAAGTGAACCAAGCAGTTTGGTGTGGAGAAAGATGCCTAAAGGAGGCGATCCAAGCTCATCGGTAGTCTCTACCCCATCTTCGCCCGGCTACTTCGTCCTTGAGGTTGATCCTTAGTGAGAAACTGCAAAATCGCCTCTTTAGTAAGTCATTTTTATCGTATCACAAGAGGCAATTTTGATATACATAGAATCAAACACAAGCTTGAATATGTTGCGATAAACATTTACTTGGCAAGTATGCAAAGGTCGAACACAGGGACACGAGCCTCCAAGTCGATTAATCAGAAATTTCTAATTAAAATTAATGTTGTAGTGACAATGGTGCAAGGAACAAGATGCTTGAGGTGCATGAAAAGAGAACATTTTTTATTTATTTTTAAGCATTTTATATATTGTACATGATGCCATAAAATGCAATTTATAATGAACACGTAGTCTATTTTTATGTAGAGTAAATGTGATATAGTATGCAGAGAAATGCAATTCATGGAATGAAAATCATGCAATTTTTATTTTGTTTTTTAGAAATTAAAATAATGAAAGATGGTACACAATGCTATATGATGAAGCCAACAAAAATATGCCCTAAACATAGTCCAATAATTAAGCAATATAAAGTGTTTCAATTTACCATTGGTTGTGGCACAAAGTTGCTTAACATCATTTAAATAAATAGTGTATAACACATTAATTATGTAAAATCTAATATATAAAATTATGCGTCAAATCATAGAATAAATTATGCCATGAGGAAGAGTATTAAATTAGCGGTAAATTGGAATTTAAATCATTCAATTCAGAGATCATGAGCTAAAGTTGTGGATAAAAGAGTGCAAGGGCATAACAACAATAAAAATATAAAGATAGAATGGAAAAAATTTGCATATAGGTCCTTTGGAGGAGCAAAATTGTATAATTAAAACATGGCAGGGCTCCTTTGTAAATTTCTTCAGCACGCACGTGAGGCACCCATGTTTGGTTAGGGTCTTTTTACTATTATTTAAACATGGTGGCGTAAGACCTTGAAATGCCCACCCTGCAAATGCATGACATGCACACACGCTCAGCTTGGGAGGAGGGCGAGGTGTTTGCTGCAAGTTCAGGAGACGTGTTGTGTCCCGATGCTTAATCCTTGCTTTGGCTCCACCAAAGCTCCAGGTGGGGGTCCAAGTCTAGAGTGCGATGAGGACCGTCTAATCAAGAAGATCGAACTGTACTTGTAGCTCTTGGCTCCGCCGCCATCTTCCTCAGGCATGACGGTAAATGTGAGTATCAAATGAGCCCCCTTGAGCCATCTGCCATCCAACTCTCACGTCGATGGTTAGGGAAGCTCGTAAGAAGGTTGACGGAGATGGTAGATTGAAGAGGAAGCTGCAGAGCAGCCTGAGGTAATGTGACGATGAACGCTCACCGACGTGGAGCTTCTAGAACAGAGCAAGGGAAGAAGCTCTGACCATTGACACATTGGCCTGTAGGGGTTAGATGGGAAGATAGCCGATGTGTAGTACGATGAGTGGTGGGATTTCATAATGAAGAAGGTGATGCCTATGTTGTGTCCTCTTCTGCATCTGGTAGAGGAGAAGGATTGGAGGTTATGAAGGTTGTGGCGGAAGGAGATGGTGAATGGGATAGTCGGCAAGAGAGCTGGTTGTTAGGTGAAGGTGGGGAGATGATGAATGGATCTGGAGGAGATGTGAGTGGAGCTACAAAAATGGGAGAAAAAAAGAGGACTGACATGATCAGAGGAACTTACCGATGGAGAATGCATCTTGGGAAGAGCCCTGGATGAGCTCGGGGTCTTCTCTCAACCTGCTTGCTAGAGCATGGAGCTCAACGACAATGGAGGGGTTGTGACTTGGACGATGGGGAAAAGGGTCAACACCTAAGTATGTCAGTCGGCGTTGCACCTTGATCCACTCCTTCTCTGTCACGGGAGGAGGGAGAGGAGCTAGGATTGTCCCTTGAAATTGTGGACAAAGGAGGATGGAGGCAGAGCATGGGTTTTTAAGGTGATTTTCTAGCCATTACAGTGGGTGATCAGTGATGATGCGATGGTCGGGAGGAGGAGGGAGAATCTATTAAAGGATTTGATCACACATGCTCCTATCGTCCAACCGCCTGGTTGTTCTCTACCATTTGAGATCATGACAAATGCTTCTGATTTTGCAATCGGTGTTGTGCTAGGATGAAGATGATACGGGCTACCATATATAATTCATTACGCTAGCATAACATTAGATGAAGCCTAGAAGAACTACACTATGACAGAGAAAGAGTTGTTAGTTGTAGTGTTTGCCTTAGAGAAGTTCAGATCGTACCTTCTCGTATCTAAGGTTATAATATACATTGACCACTCTACCATCAAGTACCTACAGAGCAAGAAGGATGCCAAACCTCATTTGATCCGATGGATCCTTCTACTCCAGGAGTTTGACCTTGAAATCCATAACAAACCTGGAGTAAAAAATGTGGTTGCAGACCATCTTTCCATAATAGTCAAAGTTGAATCTCCTAATTAGAGTTCTATTCGGATCACTGAGACCTTTCCAGATGAGGCAATAGCCTCCCTTCCTTAGTATGTAGACATCCTGAATTATCTTGTCTCCAAGAAGACTCCGCCAGACTCGCCGAAGATCAATGTTGACAAATTCTTTGTTGGCATTCACTTCTACTAGTGGGAGGATGCACATCTACTCAGATAGGGAGCATATTGCATATGTAGGAGGTGTATACCTCAAAAGGAGATCAAAGATGTACTAGACCACTTATGAATCATTGATTCTCACTCCTTTATTCTTTTATATTAGCTCTTATTCTTGGCAAAATACCATGTAAATATCTGTAAATATAATAACTTAACTTTCTGCATGGCATTGTTAATATTGCATATTTATCATATATTTTTTGCAAAAAATAAAGAAATAAAAAAAACAAAAAGAATGAGGTATTTGGAAAAAATATAGAGTGACCCAAACCCTAAGAGAAGGTCAAGACTAGACCTGATCGCAAAACAAAATAAGTAGAGAGGGATATCATTCACTTTGAGTTGTATATATCACGTATACTTATACATATTATTTATTTATTTATTTTGACAAAAACAAAATTAGTTTGTTCTTTTACACCTATATAGTTTTAATAATATTATAAAAATAAAATAAAATTCATAAAAAAAAGAAAAATAAAAATAAAATCCTTAAACCTCTGTATAAAAGACACATGTACATATATCACATCTACTATTTATTATATACCCTTAATAATTTGTAAAACTAATATAAAGATTATTTTATACTCCTAAAATTATGTTGGTAAATAAATAAATTACAAAATACAGGTATTTGTGTAAAAATAATAAAATAAAAATACTTGTACATAATACATTGGTATAATGTACCTGTATATATACTGCTATATATTGTATATACATAAATTTTTTTCATAAAAATAATAAAAAATCATAGATAAAAACTTTATAAAATAATAAAAAAATATTTTTTATACTTTTTATTTTTAATTCATTTGCTATTTTTTATTAAATTATATTTTATTTTGTAAATCTTGATTTCCCCATTGGCGCACGTCAGATCGTTGACTCCAGTCAACGATCTCTTCGAGGCCGAGTCAGGTCACTCTTTACTCACCGTTGCTTTTTCTCCTACTTTTCACACATGAACCCGACATCCTCTTTACCTGGTTCCTGCGTCTGATTGAAGCCCATACTCCCACGATCCTCGCGGATCCCTAGGCGCATCCAGATGTACCTAGTGTTCCGATATATGCTCCAATCTTCTAGGACCCGTGTGCATCCTATAAAATCTCTCTTCCATCTCCACCATCCCCTCATCTCGTCCCTCACACCCCCTTTCTTCCCTAGACATCTTCAGTGGATTGACAACCACTCGAGGAGCTGTTTTGGATCTTTAGGAGGAGCTTGGAGGCTCGTAGCTCGGACGTGGTCAGACTCCTCCGCCGCGTGAAACCTCCCGGCCAGATGCAGTTTGGTTGAGGCCAAGACCCTGATGCTCTCCTTCGTCTGAAGCTCAGGAGTTGATTTGAACCTTCAGGTATAGCTTGCAACCCCCTCATTTCCTTGTTTCATTCGATTCATCCATTTCGCTCCGCTGTTGTTTGCTGGCTCTGACATCGAGGTCTGGATCCCTTTACCCACATATAAATGCTCTGATCGACACCTTACTGCACCCTGGACCTTCTCACGCAACCTATTCCCTTTAAGGCTCGACCATCGGGACGAGATTACGAAGGGTCTCCTTCCCCGACGTTCACCGGAGACCCAATCCCCATTCACTGTCGCTTCTTTCCTTCTCAATTAAAAAAAATGACGGGAGCGAAGTCCCCGAGTCTCCTTTTTTCATTTGCAGCTACCCTTGCACTAGAGGAAGCTCATTTGGAGTTCCACTTGATTGGTGGAGTAACTCCAGGTGGAGCACCTTCGCTCTGGACATCCGACCATCATCACTCGCATTGGCCTCGTGCATTCAACGTGGAGCACTCTTCCAAAAATGTTGGACCCTATTAGAGGCTCGATCATTTCAACAGAGTAACACTAGTCCCCGATCAAAGTTTGCCAACCACTTGTTCTTGCACCTTCACCCTCCGCTTTTGGATGAGGAGCGGAGCACGGGTTCATAGGTAAGCCGACCGTCAGAGCAGCTTTCCAGACCGTTGGATCAGGCCCTACACGTCAGATCAATTGCACGTCCCCGACATTCCCTGAACCGTCAAATCACTTTGCAAAGGGAGATCAGAACCATTTGAGCCACCAAGCACGCCTCACGTGCCTCAGGGTATGCTGACTCTTTACCCATGCATGTTTATGTTTTTTGTGTTTAGTCAAGTAAATAAATATTGTAGTTAAGCACTTTTACGGTTTGGACATTGAGTTTTTAGCTATTTGCACTTTAGTCCCTCTTAGTTTGTAGCACGTGCAGTACCACTTGAGTTTTCAGTTATTTGCATGTTTGGACAGGAACTTTTATATGGTTAATGTATGGATGTTAACTTCTAAAAAATGAATTTATACCTTTGTGCGCCCAATATTGAGCCTATGCGTAATTTGAGTGGGCTTTTCTATTATGTTATTCTTCGGTCCAGAAACTTATTATACTCGTAAATTGGTGCATGTTAACTATGCCGAATTACATATTGTATTTTGGACTTAATAAATATTAAATTCATTCTAAACTTTGTGTAAAAGTTACCATTGACACCTATTAGTTAGTAATATTATCTATGATTTTATTGGATTTTTTTTCATTTATTATTTTTAAAAATTCAAAAACCTTCAAAAACAACCTTGTTTGCCTTAGAAAATCTTAAAAATATGAAAATACATTAAAAAAACCCCATAAAATTTAATGTGTCTGCCTTTTTGTTTTCTTTTTTTTTTCAAATATTAGTTTTGTTTAAAAACCATCATAAAATCCCTGAAAACAATAAAACACCTAAAATCATAAAAAAATCCAGAAATTCCATTTTCAGTTCTAGTTTGTAGGTTTGAATTCATATTTTATCATAAAATTGCTATCTAGGATTTAGGGTATTTTAAGGAATTTTTAACTTTTAATTTAATCATGGTTGTGCATTGCTTGCCTTTTTTAGCATTATTTGATTTTTATAAAAGCACAAAAACATCAGAAAAATCCTATAACATTACCAAAAACATTTGAAAACCTCAAAAATCCAAAAATATTTTTATCTGATTTTTTGAGCATTTGTAGTTATTTAGGAAAATCCCACAAGATCTTTGTACTTGTTTTCTCTTATTTCTTTCAATTTTGTTTTCTTATTAAAAAATAAAAATTTGCAAAATTAAAAACCACTAAAAATTATTTTATTTTGATAGTTTTGATTACTTCGTACTATTTTCATGCTCCTTATGTTCAACCCTAGTGGCTATACTAGGAAAATAAAATAACGAACCACTTACATGTGTTGATTGTTTGATATTTCTTTTGAGTGCTTAATTCTTCTTGTTGATTACGCTTGATGATTCAGGTCACAATGACCCTTGCTTACTCGCATACATAGCCTGAGTTGCCGGGCTCACGTCACCAGAATGGTGTTGTTTAGGGAGCACTGCTTAGTAGTCATTTTCACTTTTGCTCATTTTTTGTTTCTTTTTGATATAACTGTTTTATGAGACTCGTCTTTTTCACTTTTTGTGTGAGGAACCACCCGAGGACACTTGGGATTTCTTTTGGAGGAGACCATACCTGAGGAGGAACAAAGGAGCATGAGAGAGTAATTATATTAGATAGATAGTTTTTTTACAGAATCATATTATTGATGTAGTAATTACACTCTAAGACTCTTGCTTGGACACTTAGACATTTCGACGACTGTTTTGATTAGTACTAGTGTACTTGTGGGATCTCACCGCATCTTTTTTGTGTTTTGATTTATTGCCTTTATTTTCTTTTAATTCTCGGTGATTTAGCCCTTAGACTTAGGATTTTTGTTGATTGTGACGTAATTAGCTAAGGTACCACACCTAATTGCTTATTTGTTCCTATAGATCGTAATTGGACTTAGCTAAAATAAAATAAAAAGGTTAACATATTGGGATTAGAGACCACATGCTGAGAGAGGCCATATAAAGTGCTCGTAGGACCCATTGTGGTGGGCACCGATTGGCATCAGAGACCGGACTCCGGACTCTCTTCCTGATAGTTAATTATTTGTTCTTCATGATCAATAGAAATTGCTCGTCTAAGGTTGATTTCCTCGTTGCATCATATAGGTAGTTTTTATTTCTGTCTCTACTTTTATGCGTTGATCACCCTTTATGTAGAGTGCTGGAATCAGGTACGCATTTCTATCTCTGCATGCATCATTGTGTTTGATCGTGCATCGTCTTTTTCAACTTCTTCCCCCTGTTTTATTGGACTCAAAATAACCAAGGAAATTAAAAAATTCGTTAGGCGTTGTTTTATTTCAAACGAATACCTAAAAAGTGAAAACAAAATAAAATTGGGTCTGCTACTAATTGACTGATTTGGGGAGAGTTACCCCCTCATTAATTGATTTATCTATAGTGAGAGAGTGACCCTCACACTAGGCTACAGCCACATCCAAACTCCTTTCGTATTACTGGTCTCATAGTTGATTGTTCTCTAGTGACGATTTCACTGGGTAGCAGCTAATCAGTTTGGGACTTCCTTAGCAGATTGGGCAGATCAGGTAGCCGGTAAACGATCGGCACCCATAGTGGCTGGGAAAAATTAGTTGCGAGATTTGGGCCAGTCTCCTAGGAGCATTGGATTCCCAACAACACGCTTAATCACTCTAATATCTTTATTTGTCACCTAAATAAAAATTGACCAGAATAACGACCAATCTTTCACGGTCATCAGCTCGAGTGTTGAGTAGGTGAAAAAGGCGTTTGTCTTCTCATCTTGTTTGCATCCAGATCTCATATTCATAAATCCACAGATCATGATGATGGGCAGGAGGTCCCTTTGGCTACCTGTGACAGCACTGCTTTCGAGCACTCCTCTCCATTCATCTAAGGTAGCTTCAGAGAGCCCATTCCCACTCTCTGAACGTGAGCTCGCTACCACCATGTACCCCCTCGACCACCCTTCTTCCAGTCCTGAGGTGCTAGAGCAGAGGGCTGCACAATTATATGTTCATTTGACGGTACTTGAGTAGGGGTCTTTTGCCTTTGCAGAGCCCTGAGAGATAGCCAGTAGTGAGGGATGCACCGATGAGCAGCCTTAGGGATCTGCATATGTACTTGACCAGGCCTCCATCAACAACACACTATTATCCTCCTTGGAGACCATGCAGCGCCAGATCAGAGACCAAGGAGCATTTATGGTTGAGGTGTACCGAGAGCTGACACAGATGTAAGATGGTAGAGTAGAGTTGCAGAGACCAGATGGTGGAGAGATACCAGTAGCTGGAGGAGGAGACAGATGTCCTGATGATCAACAAGAGCAGAGGCCACCATGCAGAATGAGGCAGTTGCACAACCCTGGTACAACCCTCACCGACCATTGGATTCAACTTGCTGAGATGCTAGGCGACTTCAAGCTTCGCCCCCATACCATCCAGATTTTTCCCATGATTCATGGGCTAGCTATCGAGGTGTCAGACTTCCATATGCAAGAGTTCGAGATGATCTGCAACAATGTCCATGACAGATTCATAGACGAGGACACGATCAAGACGATTGCATTCCAGTTCTCCTTAGTTGTCTGAGCAGCCTATTGGCTGAAGCATTTGGAGAGGTATGCCACCACCTAAGAGCAGCTCCGGATCGAGTAGTTCAGCAAGTCATATCTACTCTGTCGGACCAACGGAATGCAAAATATAATTAACAATTTAATCATGATGAGGCTTGGGATTGATTCTGAGAGCTCATCGACTGGTGTCCATACCACGAGATATTCAAGCCCAACCTTGTCTAGAGTTTCTTTACTGAGCTGACACCAGAGCTGCAAGGGCAAGTAAATGCCTCATGTTGAGAGTCCTATTTTACCAATGATTAGGACTAATTATGAGCCATCTACGAGGAGATGGTAGAGAACTACACGGTGATGTCGCAGACTAGGGTTTACATAGAGGGGAAGGCCCTCCCACAGGCGATCTCATATCAGAGGATTGTACGAGTCTATACCGGTCCTTCTATTTTGTCAGCAACAACACAAACCAAATCCTCAGCCGCTGACATGATGATCATCAACAAGAAGGTGGACCGCATCGAGATTATTGAGAATAAGCAGTGCTAAGGCCGTACATAGATCGACCAGTTGGCACAAACAGTGAGTGACCTGATGTCTTAGATCATGTGACTGAAGGAGGCACATATAGTTCCACAACCGCATCTCAGGTCACGGGCTGATCCTAGCAGCAACACCACCACCCAGCCTTCTACCACATACCGCCAGGTGCATCACATCCAGGCAGAGCCAGTCTAGCAGCTGGAGAACTACCCCCAGCCACCACCATCTCAGGACACGCAAATGGTGGTCTACCAGCCGGATCAGCCCCTTGTTGTTCTTCTCGCTCCACCTTTCAACTAGGAGCCATTGATGGAAGTCAACGGGATTTTGTACGACTGTAACCAGTAGTAACCCGGGATCCATCGTGATCACACGGGATTCCGATTGTCCACCGGAGGCACCTCGTCCAAGTAGCAGCCTCCCGCTCAGGGCGGACAGAGCAGCCAGCAGCAACTGCATCCACATCACTCCCAGAAGTACGAGAAGCAACACTAACATGGTCCTCGTCCCTCAAACCAGGGACAATAGTGGAGGCAGCCACAATAGCCTCAGTAGTACTCCCAGCCTGTCACTTATTACCAATAGTCTCAGCCTCATTTCTAGCAAGGCAACACGTCCGGTTCTCTTGGACCTGTCTATGAGAACCTAGACCTTGACAATCTCTCTTGCCTACTTTCTGAACATCATGCATCCCTTCAGCAAGAGATGGACGAGTTCCGGCAGCAGATAAGGGAGATTATCAATGGCAAGGCAACCATACCCGCTCAGATCGAACTGAACCCAGACAACCTGAAGAGTAAATTTGAGCAGGTACAGTTTACAAAGACTACAACTCCTTACGATACTTTGGGTGACATTTCTTCCTATGTATTTGATGCAGATTTTATGGCACTTAGGAGCGGTAGGATGCCAGTTGATGGTGCCTCGTCTGAGCAACGACCACTTGGAGATTCTGGAACACCAGATAAGGATGATAGTGGTGCTGATGCCACCTGTGATGACAATGACGGTGGCAATGAAGCCACCAAGGATGTTGATCCAGCCGATGGTACTGAGGTTGTCGTGATTCATGATGCAGACATTGGTGCTGACGTCACCTTGTTGAGAGACACCAGGCCAGAGAGCGGTATTGATGCTGCTAGATAAACTGCAGTAGGTGGTATGAAGAACGCCATTATTCCTTCAGTTGTGTTACCCCACATTGTATATCGGTATAGAAAAATACAAAAAAAAAATGAAAAATTGAGAAGAATAAAAATATGAATTAAGGAAAGGTTTATGTATCTCCTTCTAGACCATATATGTTGCATGATGATGTTGGTATGGATTCTATTCCTTCACATGCGCAGGACCTAGTCCTAACCCTTACCTCTCTAGAGATGGTCTAGCCAACCCCTTCCATCAAGCACTCCACATAGTGAAGGGGAATAAACCAGAAAATCCAAAAAGAAGACACCAGGTAGAGTTCAGCCAACAGATGATCAATCGATTCCAGGTACAAATGACTCTACAGGAGGCACTAGAGCACATCCCGCTCTTCCGGAAGAATTTGAGAGAGAAGACCACCATCTGTAGGAAGAGAAGGAACCACAATGCAGAGATCCATGTGCATACTCATGCCACCTGCTTCACCATTCAAAATCGATTGCCATCCAAGAGACCTGATGTAGGAGCTCCATATGTCAGATGCGATATCCTTGAGCAGCGGTTCGATCGTACCCTATTAGAAAGTAGGTCATCTATTAACCTTCTTCCAGCAGCCTTACTCGACAAATTCAAGTTCAACCCTCTTCAACTGAGCGGGACAATCCTTCAAATTGCTGATAGGCCTGTCAAGAGGTCGAAAGGTTATTAAAGGATGTGTTTGTCACAATTCAAGGCATGAAATTCCTTGTGGAGTTTGTTGTATTGGACATGGAGATACATGAGTCTCTGACAGATACCCCAAAAATATTAGGATGCCCATTCTTGTCCACAACGAAGGCAGTGCCCGATCATGATAGTGGGAAGGTATACTTTCGCGTCGAGGGTGAGAGTGTACAAATAGAGACAATCGAGGAGACCAGAGCGAGAGATTCAGACTGCTCAGAGGAGTCAAGCTATAAAGAGCAGATGACATATGCAGAATGAGATGTCCACCATGAGTGCGACTTTGTGATCATAAATGATGAGGCAGTTTGGTCGTACCCCGTATCATGAGCTCTTATCACACTACTGGATAGTACAGTTACATATTTTGGCAGACGAGAGTTCGGAGACCACACTCTTGGCACCAGACATATTTGAGGCTCATGATCATGGTTAGGATAGCGAAGCAGAATTTATTTCATGTTCTTCTAATTTAGATCCCTCGAATTCAGACATTGATTGGGATGACTATGATGATTATTTACCATGTCTGATTTCTACAGAGCCAATAGCTATGGCTGAGAGTGAGCCAACAAAGATGATAGATACACCAATAGGGCCATCTTCACCAGATTTTCACATGCATCGAGAGTTCTCCCATGCAGATTTGGTAGACTTCACTCAGGCATTCCCGAGCCATATTTGCCAGCTCCCAGTTGTCCGGAACTGAAGACCCTACCGCAGTCGATGAAGTACAGATTCCTTGCAGGTGAGCTAGAGATGTTCCCAGTCATTATCTCAGTGGATTTGACTGGAGATCAAGTATCTCGTTTGATGGAGGTTCTTGCAAGGAACCGCAAGGATATTGCATGGAGTGTAGCTGATCTCCTAGGGATAAGTTTGACCATGTGCTCCCGCCACATATATCTTGAAGAGGATGCCAAGCCATCGCATGAGTTCCAACGACAACAGAACCCTAATCTTGGAGATGTGTACATGAAGGAGATATCGAAATGGTTGAGCACCGATTTTATCTACCCCATATCTGACTCCAAGTGGGTTAGTCCATTACATATGGTACCCAAGAAGATGGGTAACACTATAGTTGTGAGGGAGTTTGTAGAGGAGATAGCTACCTTGGTACGCACTTCTTGGAGGGTATGTGTGGACTACAGACGATTGAATCCGGCCACCAAGAAGGATCATTTCTCACTGCCATTTATTGATCATATTATTGAGAGGCTAGCTGGGAAGAGTCATTACTATTTCCTTGACGGGTACTCTGGATACAACAAGGTGTCCATAACACCCAAAGACCAGGACAAAACAACATTCGCCTGTCTGTTTAGGACATATGCTTTCATACGGATGCCCTTTGGTTTATGTAATGCCCCGGATACATTCCGAAGGTGCATGTTGTCCATCTTCTCAAACATGGTGTTGAATGTTTGGAGGTCTTCATGGATGACTTTTTGATCTATGGAGATGGGTTTGATGCTTATCTTGACAGCCTAGAATATGTTTTTTAATGTTGTATTGAAGTCCATCTTGTCTTATCTTGAGAGAAGAGTCACATCATGGTGACTCGGGGGACTGTGCTTGGCCATATCATCTCCAATAGGGCATGGAGGTCGATCCGGCCAAGGTGGATATGATCAAGAAACTCAATCCACCATCCAAGATGTAGTAGTTGCGGTCTTTTCTAGGGCATGTCGGTTTCTATTGAAGATTCATTCAGGATTTCAGTCGTATTGCCCGACCGCTTACTGATCTGAAGAGTAAAGACATCGAGTTCATTGTAGATATTAAGAATCTAGCATCATTTGATACTCTTAAGGGATTAGTTGTCGAGGCTCCTATCCTTCAACCACCCGATTGGTCTCTCCCATTCGAGATCCTGACGGATGCTTCTGATTTTGCCGTAGGGGTTGTTCTAGGATAGAGGAGGGACGGATTACCTTATGTCATACACTACGCTACCCGGACTTTGGATGCTGCTGAACGGAATTATACAATAGCTGAGAAGGAGATGCTAGTCGCAGTTTTTTCTTTGGACAAATTCAAATCTTAAATTCTTAGATATCGAGTGACGATATTTACATATTACACTGCCATCCGATACCTCATGGCAAAGAAGGATGCCAAACCAGATTGACTAGATGGATCCCTCTACTCTAGGAGTTTGATATTGAGATTAAAGATAAGCCTAGAGTCAAGAATATGGTGGCAAATCACCTCTCCTGATTAGAAAACCTTGATGATTCTTTTCATATTACACCTATTACAGAGATCTTCCCAGAGAAGTTGATCCTTGCTATCGTCTCGCTCCCATGGTATGTCGACATTGTGAACTATCTTTTCACCAAGAAAGTTCCACAAGGTTGCCCTAGGAAGCGACTTGAGACTTAACTTGCAAAAGCCAAGTCGTACCATTGGGAGGATCCCATCCTTTATCATGAAGGAGGGGATAGCGTCTGGCGTCAATGCATTCCTCAAGAGGAGCCACATAGAGTCCTCACATACTTCCACTAGCTTGAGGTAGGAGGACAGCACAGAAAGTGCTCCAATCTGTCCTATGGTGGCCAACCCTCTTCAAGGATTCTGATGAATTCGTAGAGAGGCATACATACTGTTGGAGGATGGGCACCAGTGGACATCGGATCTGATGATGATGCAGCCCATTCACTTCTGTGAGGTATTTGATGTATGGGGCATTATTTTTATGGGCCAACTACCTAAGACTTAGGGATTTGAGTACATTCTGCTTGTTGTATATTAAGTGAGTCGTTGGGTTGATGCCATCCCATCCGAACCGCAAATGCCAAGACCATTTGTAGATTCTTTAGGAAGAGTATCATTTCACGGTTCGGGGGTACCTAGAGTTTGGATATATGTCGGGGGAACTCACTTTATCATGATAAGGTAAAGGCCCTTGCCAACGAGTTTAGCATTAACCATCGTTCTGCCACTCCAAATCACCCTCAGACCAATGGTCTTGCTGAAGTATCGAATAGGGAGATCAAGACTATATTGCAAGAAGGTTGTCCGCCCAGACCAAAAAGATTGGTCACAGCTTTTGGACTCGGTCTTGTGGGCCTATAGGACTTCTTTCAAGACACCTTTAGGTACATGTCCTTTCCGTCTCGTTCATGGGAAGCCATGACATTTACCTGGGGAGATTAGGACAAGTCATTATGGGCAGTCATTGAGTTATTATTGGTTCCCAAGAGTATAGGAGACCAGAGGAAAGTAGAGTTGGCAGCCCTGGAGTAATTGAGAGACACAACCTTCTCGAGTAGCCTACAATACAAGGAGAGTATAAAGATATGGCATGATTCTCATAACAACCATAAATAGTTTGAACCGAACCAGAGAGTATGGCTATTTGATGCTAGGTTAATATTGTTTCCAGGAAAGTTGCAAAGTAAATAGAAGGGACCATACGTGGTCTGAAAGGTGTATGACAACAGAAGCATTGATATATTTGAACAGTCATCTGAATCTACCTTTCGAGTTAACAGTTAGCGCCCGAAGCCATATCTTGATCATGATATGCTGATCATTTATGTTGCCCCTATTAATTTTGCATGAGATGTGGTCTTTGACTCACATCATTTGCATCTCATGCACGATTATCACTTCTCTTCCGCAGCTGTATAGATCTAGTTGTCCATACCATTCATTCTTTTTGTCTAATATCCCATCTTTATCTCATGATTATGTTGTACTTAGGGTGTGCTTTACACTAAGTACAGGGAGGGTATCAGACTTGTGATTATTCTTTTTATTCTTTTTACCTCTGTTTTGTTGCCGATACTTAGGGATATTTTACCCTAAGTATAGGGGAGGTAAACCCTGTAGATCCTTGCCCACAGTTTTCCCCTTGCGTACAAACTTCTATACTTGCGACTATTTAATCCTAAGTATAAGGTGATCACCGACCTCAATTCATTATATTCTTGCATTTGTTGTTGTAGTATAGCCTTCTTTTCACTTCTCAACACTCGACACGAGTAATATCTTCCTTTTATCGCCCTTTGATCACTCTAAGTACATCGTTCGAGCTAGGTATCTGGGGTGTTGTATATAATGTATATATACTTTAGCCATAACTCATACTTGGTTTGAGTGTGTTAATAAAATAAAATGACTAAAAATCATAAACTAAAAATAACAAAAAATTAAAATTTTTCTAGTACATAAAGGTTTGTAAATAGTTTTTGTAAAAAATATTTTTGTAGAAATGTTAGTAAAAATGTTTTGATTGTAATGCTTTTATAAATATTTTTGTATCGAAATTATATATATTACAAATAATTTGAAAATTTTTTGTAATTTATATATATTTGTAATATTTTATTTGTAACTGTTTGTAAATAATTTGCTAACTCTCCCTTCATCCTCGCATTAAAAAATTTTAAAAAATTTGCATATTTGAAAAGAAAATGCATAAAAAGAGTTTTGTACATATTTGCTTGTATATTCTCCTAAATCATATTTGACATTTAAACTAGTCTAGAACTAAACTCGAAAATAGAGCATGGTTAAGATCTTAATCCCCCTAACCTGAGAGGAACCTTATAGAATTTGGGGTTAAGACTATTCAGGTCCATAGAGACTTATATGTGAATCCAATAGGCTATGTTCACATGTCATCTTGATGAGCCTAAGTAGAACACCTAACAATGCACACATGACTCTCAGAGACAATGGCTAGACTTTGACAAGCGCCTTGCACATAGCTCAGCACAAATGAGTTAGTGAGGAGGCAGAATTCCTTGGCTTGGGGTAGTGTACGAGGGTAGTACTTCTAGACGGAACCTCTAGTCTTACTTTAGGGAGGGATGTGAATCTCATCCTTGTCTAGTGGTATTGAGGTCTAACGATAAGAGTCTGTGGGTTGCAATAATGCTTCAATAGAGGGATAGTTTATCGGTTCAAGAAGAAAAACTCCCTATGTACATGCCGCACCATGTACATATATTGTATATATGCACATCAAAAAAATGTGTAAAAATGTGAAAAATTCCCAAAAAGGTGACATGCCTGATTGAAAATAAAATGCCTGCCAGAGTATACATAGTGAATAAGCAAAGCTTATGTATTTCGCATTCTTATATCATGGATGCTTGCAGCTTGAGACTTAGCTACACTGGATTTGCTCCAAGGGATATGTGGCTACACATGTCACGGTCCATTCTCTTCTTTCCTCTCTTCTTGAGCTGGTTAAACTTGAACTTACAAGGGAATACCCTGCTCCTTGAGGAAAGAGCTGCTAGAGTAGGGAATTAGAGTTACCTTGCTGAGGGAGGCTATTTTTTTGCCATTTCTGAGGTGGGGAGCTACATATCACTTACACAGTACTAGAAAATATGCATAGTCATTAGAGTTTGTGTATGCAGACTTGTTATGACCTAGTTTATTGAGGAGTCTTGACCATAAAATGTGGAACTTAGAAGTTGTTGAGTCTTAAACCTATTTCCTATAAGGTTCTGACAAACTAATAATCCAAACATCTGACTGAGCTCCATACTCCAATTTTATGAAGATAAGTTTAATAATCAACCTTGATTCTTTTTAATTTCTTTCCTTTTTGATTTTCACTTCTTTTTCAAATAAGTGTTTGCTAAGGGACTAGCAAAGGTAAAGTATGTGGGGGTGATGAATCCATGATTCTCACTCTTTATTCTTTAATTTAAGCTCTTCTTCTTGGTAAATTACTTTGTATATATATGTAAATACAATAACTTTGCTTTCTGCATGGCATTGTTAATATTACATATTTAGCATATATTTCTGCAAAAATGAAAGAATAAAGGAAAATAAAGAATGAGGTATTTAGAATGAATACAGGGTGACCCAAACCCCAAGAGAAGATCAAGACTTGACCTAATCGTAAAACAAAATAAGTAGAGAGAGATATGGTTCATTGTGTGTTGTATATATCACCTATACTTGTACATATTATTTATTTATTTTTTATGACAAAACCAAAATTATTTAATTCTTTACACCTGGTATATTGTTCTAATATTATTATAAAAATAAAAATCAGAAAAATATAAGAAAAATAAAAATAAAATCCTCAAACCTCAGTATAAAAGACACATGTACATTTCAATCCACTATTTATTATATACCATTAATAATTTGAAAAAATAAACTAAAAATTATTTTACACTCATAAAATTATGTTGTAAATAAATAAAGTAAAAAATAAGGTATTTGTGTAAAAATAATAAAATAAGAATACGTGTAAATAACACATAGGTATCTTATACCTGTATATACTACTATATATTGTATATACATTAATTTATTTTTCATAAATATAATTAAAAACTATAAAAAAACTCTATAAAATAATAAAAAATTTTATTTTATACGCTTTTTATTTAAATTCTTTTGCTATTTTCTATTGAATTATCTATTTTTTAAATCCTGATTTTTTTCATTGGCCCATATCTGACCGTTGACTCCAGACAACAATCTCTTCTAAACCAGGTCGGGTCACTCTTCACTCACAAGAGCCTTTTCTCTAACTTTTCACACCCGAACCCGACCTCCTCTTCCCTCGGTTCCTATGTCCGATTGAAGCCCAAACACCCATGATCCTCGCAGATCCCTAGACACAGTCAGATTTGCTTAGAGTTTCGTGATATGCTCCAATCTTCAAGGACCTTTGTGCAGTCTATAAGACCTATCATCCAGCACCTCCAGCCTCTCAGCATGTCCCTCGCACCCCCTCTCTTTCCTAGACATCGTCAATGGAATGAAAACTACTTGAGTAGCCGTTTAGGATCTTTAGGAGGAGCATGGAGGCTCGTAGCTCAGATTTGGTCGGAATCCTCTACCACATGAAGCCCTCCGGCCAGCTGCAGCTTGGTTAAGGCCAAGACCCCGACATTCGCCTTCGCCTAAAGCTAAAGAGTTGATCTGAACCTTCAGGTATAGATTGCACCACCTCATTTCCCTGTTTTATTTGATTCATCCATTTCGCTCCGTAGCCGTTCGCTGGTTCGGACCTCGAGGTATGGAGCCCTTCACCTACATTTATCTGCTTTGATCAATGCTTCACCGCACCCGCACCTTCTCACGCAACCTATTCCCCTTAAGGCTCGACCATAGGGTCGAGAGTAGGAAGGGTCTCCTTCCCTCGTGTTCGTCGATGACCGAATCCCCATTCCCCATCGCTTCTTTCCTTCTCGAATGAAATAAAATGACCGGAGCGTAGCCCCCGAGCCCCCTCGTTCATTTGCAAGTACCTTGACATGAGAGGAAGCTCATTTGGACTTCTACCTGCTTGGCATAGCAGCTACATGTGGAGCACCTTCTCTAAGGACATCCGGTCATCATCACTCGCATCAGCCTCCTACATTCGATGTGAAGCACCCTTTTAGAGGTGTTGGACCTTCTGGAGGCTCGATCAGCTCTACAGAGAAGTGCCAGTCCCCAATCAAAGTTCGCCAGCCACTAGTTCTTGCACCTTCACCCTACAACGTTGTATGAGCAGCAGAGCACCAGTTCATATCTTAGCCGACCGTCAGAGAAGCTTTCTAGACCATTGGATCAGACTCGACCCATCAGATCCAGTCGCACATCCCCGACATACCTAGAAAGTCAAATCACTTTGTAGAGGGATATTAGAATTGTTAGAGCCACCACGTGCACCTCATGTGCCTCGAGGTATATTGCCTTTTTACCTCTGCATGTTTATGTTTTTGTGTTTAGTCCAGTAAATAAATATTGTAGTTCAACTATTTTACAGTTTGGACCTCAAGTTTTTAGCTATTTGCACTTTAGTCCCTCTCAGTTTGTAGCACGTGGTCCCACATGAGTTTTTGGTTATTTGCATGTTTGCCCAGGAACTTCTATATAGTTAATGGATCGATGTTATCTTTTAAATATTGCATTTATGCCCCTGTGTGCCTAGTATTTAGCTTGTGCGTGATTTGAGTGGGATTTTTGTAGATAAGGCCACGAGCTTTTCTATTCTGTTATTCTTCGATCCAGAAACTTCTAATAATTACAAATTGGTCCATGTTAACTGTGCCTAATTACACACTGTATTTTCGAATTAATAAATATTAAATTAATTTTAAAAAATACGTAAAAATTATCATCGACTCTTATTAGTGAGTAATATTTTCTGTGATTTTATTAGATTAATTTATTTGCATTTCTTACTTTTAAAAATTCAAAAACCTTCAAAAGCAACCCTGTTCGCTTAAAAATTTCATAAAAATTAGAAAATTATATTAAAAATCCCATTACAATTAATGTTTTTGCCTTTTTGTATGCTTTATTTCCAATATTACTTTTGCTCAAAAAATCCTTATAAAAACCCTAAAAGTTGCAAAACACCTAAAATCTTATAAAAATCATATAAAATCATAAAAAATCCAAAAAATCCATTTCTAGTTCCTGTTTGTAGGTTTTAATTCACAATTTATATAAATTTGCTATCTAGGACTTTATGGCATTTAAGTATTTTTGACTTACAATTTAGTCCTGACTATGCATTGCTTGCCTTTTTGTGCTTTATTTGATATTTATAAAACCACAAAAGCATCAAAATAGTTCCAGAAAATAACAAGAACATTTTAAAACCTAAAAAATCCAAAAAAAATTTTATCTGAATATCCTGAGAATTTTTAGTTATTTTAAAAAATCCCACAAGATTTTTGTAATTGTGTTCTCTTATTTTTATTGATTTGTTCACTTATTAAAAATTAAAAAATTACAAAATAAAAAACGACTAAAAATTAATTTTTTTTTGGAATTTTGACTGCTTAGTACTATTTTCGTGTTCCTTGTGTTTGACCTTGATGGCTATATATGGTAAATAAAATAGCAAACTCCTTACATGTGTTGATTGTTTGCTATTTCTTTTGAGTGGTTAATTCTTCTCATTGATTACGCTTGGTGATTCAGGTCACAACGACCCCTATTTACTCGCATACTTAACATGAGTTCCCAAGCGTGTCATCAACCACTATCACAAGCTTGAAGCTAGTGGACACCATTATGGAAAGAGGATGACAGTAAAAGTACTCCGAGGTGGCCTTTGGTGGCCACCTTTATTCAAGGATGTAGATTATTACGTCAAGAAATGTAGTGACTGCTAAATAATGGCCAGAAACATCAGTATGAGAGACACTGCCTAGAAAATACATTCAGATTTGGGGCATTGATTTTATGGGTCCATTCACTAATAGTCAGAACTTTGAATACATTTTGTTGGTTGTTGATTATGTAAGCGGATGGGTGGAGGTAATCCCCATTCGAACTGCAGATAGTCACACCATTTGTCGATTCTTGAAGGACAACAACATCTCACGATTCAAAATTTCAAAGATTCTGATATCAGATGGGGGGGCACTTCATTAATAAAGAGGTTAAGAAGTTGACCAATGGCTTAATTGAATGTTCCAACAGGAGATCAATACTATCGTGTAGAAGCTTGTACAAGCAGATAGAAAGAACTAGTTATGGTTGCTTGATTCAGTTCTTTGGCCCTACAGAACAACTTATAAGTCTCCTCTATGAATGTCTCCCTACCTCCTTGTTTATGTATTTCCATGTCACATTCCCGTGGATTTTATTCATAAATCTTAATGGGCATTGAATATGTGCAACTTGGATTCCGAAGAAATTGGAAATATAGAAAAGTTTCCCTGAATTGTTAGATATAATTTTAAGACTATGCAGATGACGACAACTAGATGTACTAAGAGAAAGACAAGAAATGACATCATAAACACATCTGAAGAAAGACATTTAAACTTAGACATATAATGTGGTTGTTCAATGTGAAGTTGAAATTTTTTCAGGAAAAATAAAAAGCAAATGGACTGCAGATTTTATTGTGAAAACTATTTGTTTAAAAGGACTCCTCTTGATCTCTGAATTGTCACCTGATGCACAACCATTTGTTGTCTGCTTACTGAAGCCATATCTAGATCATGATACATTCCTGTCCATTATTGATTCTATCGAAGTGGTTTTTCAAGAGGAACTCACAGATTTATAAGTGTCAGACACTTGAGCTGAAAATCACAAAATAATTTTCATTTTCTTCTATTCCTATTCTATTTTCTAATTCTTCTAAAATTGTGTTCACCCATTTCATCACTATTGTACTTAGGATGTACTTTATCCTAAGTATGGGGGGTGAGCACCCTTAGTTAATCATTCCGTGATCCCTCACCTACCTCCTCAACTCTTGATATTGTGTCTATAGTTGGGGATATTTTTCCCTAAGTATAGGCAGAGAGAGGTTGATCTGATGATTTCATACATTCGCACCCTTGAACCTCCCTGTTTTATGTATAGTCTGCAATATTTAGTATTAATTCATCCAAAGTGTTTGGGAGATTGTTAAATTCTTATTCTTTGATTCTTTAGTCATTGTATTATTGCATAATTATTAGAAAAATGGTTGAAAAATATCTTTCAAAATCTTATGAAAACTTTTGCAAAATGTCTCCAAATCTGTGCAATTTTTTTTTGTAAAAATTCCTTTTATATGTGTAAATAGACTTTTTAAAAATCTATTTGCAAATGAATGAAAAAATGGTTGTAAAAAGGTTTTAAACATTTGTAAATGTTTGTAATAATGTTTGTCAAATTATTTACAAAAAAAAGTTTTCAAAATGTTTGCGAAAATGTTTTCAAAAATTTTTAGGACCTTGTGTAAATAATATCTCAACTGAAATCCTTACAAATTAGTATATAAAACTTGTATATGAAATCTATAAATAATCACTAGTATTCAACTTGTAAATTTCATGTGTAAAAACACACCCAAATCTGTGTAAATATAGATGCATTCCCGTTTAAATAGCTGTACCTAATTCTTGTAATAAACCACATCCAGAAATCCCTAAAAATTTGCAAAATGCAAAACGTATAAAAATAAATATTTTTCTAAAATATGCAAAAGAAATTATAAAACTTTTTCTAAAAATACATAAAAAGTTCAGAAACTTTGCTTTACAAAATGATTTTCTTCTGCACTATGGACAACATTTGCATTTTCCAGAATGACAAATACAACTAGTCTTAATCGAAGTCTGAAGATTAGAGCTTCATATCATCCGTAAGACTCTTAAGATAGTGGCTTGACTAGAAATCTTCTACTTGACGCTTAGCTCAACTTAGATGGATTGTTGAAAGATCTTGGAGTCAAAGTCGGGATGATGCTAGGTTGCTTCATCAAGTGTGGCTCGGGAACCATTCTTAGGGATTTATCGAAACATGTACTCTAACCCTCTTCTTCTTGTAGACATGATATCTAAAGACTGGAGATTGGATTGAGACAATGCTTCATATGCTGAACAATCTACTGGCACAACTTTTTTCAAGACCCCAAAAAATGAGCATACCAAAATATGTTATATCTGTCGGGGCACAAACAACAATGCAGAGAAATATAAAGTAAATGAAAAATTCAAAGAAGAAGCCTACACCAAAGATTCCACAAGAAAATGAGCTTCTAGAAAAAGCCTACTTCATAGTGAAGACTCAATTACATTGATCGCGCTTCATATGGGAATGAATATTACATTGCTTCATTCCTAGTTCTTCCCCTATTCTTCAATCTTATCCCACTCTTAGTTGTAAAGACTATCGGTACATGCCCTTAAAAGGGAATATCTGTCTCTACGTGGATGAACTACCAGGAGATCAAACTCTTTTATAATTCAATAGTTTGTTTGGAAAGAGTTTAAAAATTCACACACATGGATTTGTCATTTCAAAGTAGCAAGTGCATGCGGCTGAGAGGATGACTCTCACTTGACTATGAATAGAAGTAAGCGATCAGATTATGGAACCTAATGGATGTTGTGTCACATTTCCTAACCGTAGTGTTGTTCCAAACTTTAACTTTAATAAGACAAGTTAAAGAGTCAAAAATAGTTTCAAAATCATTCCTTTTCTTTTCTTTATTTTCTTCTCTACACTTACAGACATAAGTTCTTGCTATGGACTAGAAAAGGCAAATATGGAGGGGGATGAATCTTCATTTCATCACCTTTTTCCTTTCATTTTGGCCTTTAAACCTAGCTAAATGCATGTATATAGCATAATTTTGAACAAAATAACACATATTACTAATAGTGTAAATATTTTATAAAATACCTTATTTAAAGACAAACTAAAAGGATAAAGAAACGAAAAGAAAAAAAGATTGAAATGCCAAAGTTAGTGAATGGCCCTAAACCCTGAGACCTAGGCATCATGATGAGTGGGTTGACAAGAAATAAAGTAGGGGGAGAGAAGGGTCATAAATACAATAAAAACCGTAATTTTTATTCCTCAATAAATTCATTTTTTGACCTATTTTGATCTTTACTATTACACCATAAACTAATAAACTTTGAACATGAAACATGTAGATAAAAATACGAAGAAAAATACAAAATTTATATCATTCAAGAATAATGCATAGTGTTCCCTAAACACTTAGAATAAAAAGACAAAATGAAACTAGACATGTATCTTCTCCATATGAACTCAAAACTCACCGATCTCATCTTTATTGTTCATAAAATTAAATTATCTATTTGATGAAGGTGGTTTATTTCAATTTGGAATTACGATGCAAAAGATAGGTTTTAAGTCATTAGTGTGTAATATACCTCAATAAAAAATCAATATTTTTATTCTTTATAATTTCATATCTTTATATTTTTATAATTTTGTAAATGTTATTTACAATACATGCACATGGTTAAAATAAAATAATGGAATTCACATTAAAATAATTAAGTATACTACCACATATAGATGAATTATACTTATATATACTTGTATAATATAAATACATATTTTTTCAAAAATACATATAATGTTAGATATTAAAATAAAGATATATTTATTTGTATTAAATAAACTATATACTTATAAATAATGTATATAAAATAATAAAATAGAGAATACAAATAAAAATAAAATATAGTATATATAGGTAAATATAACCTTAAATGTACATACAAAAAGTAACATACAAAACATTAACTCGAATAAATAAATAAAAATCACCATAAAATACTACTAAAATAATAAATATTTGCATTTTTTATGAAAAATAAAATCATTTAGTATTTATTTTTTATTTTTCTTTTAATTTTACTTCTAGTTTCTCCTATAGTGGGTGACATAGACGAATAAGGGAATGGCATTGATTGACCCGTTGGTCAATTGGTTCCCTACTCACCTAGGACTGTATACCTCAGTGATCACTGCTTTTCCTTAGATTTTCACCGTCATTCATTGAATTGTTATGGAATGATTCCTTATCAATTTTTGCTACTCGATCTTTCCTCGATCGATGTAGCGTTGGTCGACAATCTACTACTGGTCAAAGTCTCCATGTATAAAACTCCACCACTAGCCTCAGTTCGATTTTTTATCCCTCTTTCGACATGAAAAGCCCAGATTTCCTTTCCTCGATGGATTTAGCATTGGTCAACGATCTACTCCTGGTCGAAGCATCCTTGTATAAAACTCCACCACTAGCATCCTTTCGATTTTTTTTATCTCTCTTTAGACTCGAAATCCCAGATTTCCTTGAGACGAAGCTCCTTGGTGACAACAAGAAGCAATCCAAGTAGTTTGGCATTGAGGAAGAGGCCCGAAGTAGGTGATCCGAGCTTGCTGGTCATTTCTGCCACAGCTCGACTACCTCCTTCAACCTTGAGATTAAGCCCTAGTTTAATGTTTCTTTTCGTGTCTAAGATTTAGGTTAGAATATATTAGTAATTTATTTCTGTTATATTTGTCCTTTAATTCGTCATTTCCTCGATCTTAGTTCGGCAGATCTCTAGCTCCGGCTAATGTTAAACCATGCTCAACCTGTTCTCCGACCCATCTTTCGCCTCCATCCTTTTCCTCTTTGCATCAACTATGCCACAGGCACCCTCATCCGTATTGATTGACCCCTAATAAGTGAATCAAAGACTTCACTTTCATTTCTCACCGGAGACTCTCCTCCACACATGTTCCTCGTCCAATTTAGCCCCACATCAACCCCTGGGCCTTTCTTTTTTGTATGCTAGAGCTAACCATGTAGGTCAATATGGTTAAAAGCCTCAGATGAGGCGATTTTGACTCCAAGGAAGACTACAACTGCTCTTGGGATTCTTCAACCTTGTGGGACTTCATCTAAGGTCCTTGGGGTTCTTTGAGGCCTTTTGCAACTAAGGATAGACATGAGGATCGATTTGAGCCTTGGAGCAGCATCAGAGACCGCTGAAAAAGGAGGAGATGATAGATTGAAGCTAATCAGATGAGATGTTCTACCTTGTTCTTCAAGAAGATAAGCTATTGTCCGATCTCCCTCCAGGTCTAGATTGAAGGCCCATCATTAGATCTGAGCACCATCAGACGTCTGATAAGCCACCATGATCTAATATCAACCATTCATGCATGAAGCGTCATCAGTCGTTATGGAGAAGACTTGTGCATAAGTGATGCAATCAGACCCGTTGGCCCGTGCGCCTTGGGAATAATTTTGCAATATACCCTCCACCCCCCTGTTTTTTGTGTTTTATGTTTATACCATATTGTTTATTTGCATTTATAATACTTATGTAAAAATTGTAAGTCAAACCCTGAGCTGCTATTTATTGCATATTGGTTGCTCACCATGTCAACTCACGCGTACATACATGTTAGGCAACGAGCTTTTTGCAAGGGACCCCTACATATTTTGGTTATTCTTTTGTCCGTAAGATTTTCATTTCAATGTTATAATATTTCGATATATTGCAAGTAGCCCATGTATGCTCCTGGATATTGCATTTATACCGCTACCATGAGTACGAAATTAAATATTTATGGTATTTTTGCATAGAGGCACATGTAATATGTTATTTTGTTTTGAAAAGACCATTATTTATTTTTAATTATGTTTAAGTCCCTACCGGTATATGTACTTTTTTATTGTATTTCTTCCATTAATATTATCATTTTGTCTCAAAAAAATGTAGGAAAATTGTTTTAAGTGTTTGACATTATATTGAATCACATATATTTTGTAGGGCAGTTAAAAATATTTCCCCCTATTGAAAAAATAAAAAACATTAAATTTTTTCATTAATTACATTTAGAAATATAACAAATCAGACAAATGTTTTGTCAAATTCTAAAAACATTATAATACCTTTATTATTGTATTTCTAAACTTGATGAATCTCCATTACATCACCTTTATTCTTTCCTTTTGGCCTATAAAACCTATCTAAATGCATGCATATTGAAATATATTGCATAAAGTAACATAATTTTTTTACACAGTAAATATTGTTCAAAATACTGTATTTAAAGCCAAAATAAAAGAAAAAAGAAAATAAAAGAAAAATAAATGAAATATCATAGCTATTGAATAACCCTAAAACCTAAGACCAAGTCATCAAGATGACTTGGCCGACAAGGAATAAATAGGGGGGATAAGGGCCAATAAACTAACAAAAGTCTAATTTACAATTCTTTAATAAAGATAATTGGGAACCTATTGTATTCTTTATGATTTATACTTCAAATCAATAAACGTTTTACATGAAAGTTGTAGTTAAAAATACATAGAAAAATACAAAATTTATTTGACATTAAAATAATGTGCAATGCGCCCTAGACAATCAGAATAATAAGTCAAATACAAACTTCACATACATGTATCTCATCCTTATTGTATCAAAATTATCCAAACTCACCTTTAATTGTACATAATGTTTAATATGCAATGTAATGAAGGTGATTTCATTCAATTTGGAGTTAAGAAGAAAAAGTTAGGTTTTGGACCCATGTTGTTTATTATATATTAATAAAATAATTAATTTATTTATTCTTTGTATTTTTATAATTTTATAATTTTCAAAATTTGTAAATATTTTTTACAGTATATGCACATATTTGAATTAAAGTAAAAAAATTAAAAATACAATAAATTAAATTAGTATACTAAATATAGAGATGAAATATACATACATATACTTATATAATAAAAACTTATATTTATTTAAGTGAACATAAAACATTATAAAAATACAACTAAATTTATTTCTATGTTTAATTAGTTTATAAATGTATATATAAAATAATAAAATCTAAAATAAGAGATAAAATTAAAATATCTAATATATAGGTAAATATACCTATATTTATACTTGTAAAAAGTAAAATATAGCAAATAACCTTAAAAAAATAAAAATAATATTAAAATACTACCTAAAATAATAAGATTTTCATGTTTAATCAAAATTAAAATAAATCATTTACTATTTTATTTTAACTTTTATTTTAATTTTGTCATCTAGCAGGTAAGGTGGCCCAATTAGGGGCGATCCGTGGTTGACTCGCTGAACAACTAAGCCCCCTGGTTCCCTAGGCCTGCCACCTCCCTGGACACCCACTTCTCACAATTTTTTCCCATCAATTCTTACTTCATTTCATCTCTATTTCTTTTTTACATTTGTTCCTCGAGCATAGGTATTTCACAATATCATCTATCCTCGATCTTGGGATCAATGTATTGATCTGAAGCATCAGTCAAATGACCTCTGGTACAAGCACGTCACCGACCTTCATTTGAATTTTGATACCCCTTTTGGCCTCGAAATCCCTTGATTTCATTGTTCCTGGTTCTATTGTGACAACAAGAAGTCGGTCGTGTCATCTGGAGTGGAGGAAGAGAACTAGAGGCGGTGATCCGAGCCTCACCGACCTTGTCGGTGGAGCTTTGTCTGGATCCCTTCTTTAGTAAGGTAGAGCCCTAGCTTTAACTCTTTTTATGTCCCTAGGACTTAGGCAAGTGTACTTTAGATTTTAATTTCAATCTAAAATCGTATTTTTATTCGTAAAATCAGAGATTCTTAATTCGTCGGAGTTGAGCTCAAATCACTGTTTCTATTATGCCTCGTTGTCCTCTGACCATCAGATCACCTCCACTTCATTCACCATCGATTCTTTTCATCCCGACGTACTTCATCCCCTCTAATCATCTCTAGATCAGGAGATTAGTGTATCCCCTCCACTACTCACCAGAGACCCTCCGCCTGACCTTTCTATGCTTCATCTCACTTCGTCAAACCCCCAGAACCCCCTTGTTTGCGTGCTTTAGATTCGTCTGCAGGTTCTGTGTCCAAGACCCCTTCAAGGGTCGATTTTGATTCAGTCAAAGTTCCCTGGAGCCCTTTCCTTCCTCGACCTCCCAGAAGTCCCCCCGGTGGTCCTTAGAGCCTTCTGCAGCTTCCATCAGATGCCTACGAATGAGATCAATGATGTGAGCACTTTAGAGCTGCCAGAGATGCACAGAGGAGGAAGGAATCGATGATCAAAGCTCTCCCCTTTAGTTGTTCTTCCTTGTTCTTGGTGAAGAGCAACAACAGTTAGATCGTCCTCTACCTCCAAATTTAATCACAACCATTGGAACAAGCTCTACTTAGTCACCTGATCATCATCTGGGATCTAATCTCAAGCGTTGATCGGTGAACCATCATCCATCATTGATAAGATGCCATGTGGATTAGTCAAGACATATGAGCCATCGCCTCGTGCCTAATTTTAGTTATTTTGCAAACATTACCCCTCGCTTTTTGTATTTTACTTTTAGTCACAAACTTTTCTTTCAAGTTATAATTTTTTTTAATACTTATAGAATACTCTAAGCTTTCCATTTATTGCACTTAGGTACCTCACCACATCACCTTGCTTATGCGAGCCCACGACGAGCCATTATGCAATACATGTTATTGCAAAATATCATTCCCTTATTTGAAATGAAGAATAACTAATTTGCATAATAGGTCCCTTAGTACAATTAGGGTTATGTACCATGGCCATCTTGATGATTATACAACTGTTGATTCAAATATTGAACCATAGAGGCCGGTGCTTGGATGAACAACCAAAGAGTTAGATTGAGGACTCATCAAGCACCATCAAATGATTATTGAGATGATCTCCAGCTTTAGTAGGAGATGACAATCCTTTCTCATTTAGGCTTATATCTAACTGACCTCTTGATGCATGTCCTCTGCATGGGAATACAGATTCAGAGGTGTCAGAGTAGTTAGGTCAAAGAGTTGACGTAACGAGATCAAGTTAACGAAAGTTCTTTGTCGTATGCTGTCATGACATAGGCATGCATCCTCTGACCGGAGACAGATGTGTTATTAGATGTCTGAGTATGTACATTTGGTAGACAAATAGGTTGATGACCTACTCAAGGTCTATACACCGGCGTGCTGGTGTGCATATAAGGGCTTATGAGTAATACAATCTCTCAAAGGGATCATACAGTTCATTGTTGAACCGGAAGACATGAGCTCACTCATGAGATATTGGGGAGAATCAAATTCCGCGCGCAGCTGTCTCGCTTTGGAAGCTTGATTGAATTTGTAAGGTTTGATATATGCTTTTGGAAAGTATATGATCAACACCTAGGTATGATATATGCTTTTGGAAAGTTTATGATTGATACCGACTCCCAATGATCGAATGAGAAACTTAATGATAAAACCATGAAGTAGACATTGTAAAATTGATCTTATACTTCTGGTTTATTCTGGGTCTTCCAATATACAAGACGTACAGGTATTGGGAATACCAGAGGGTGATGTGATCATAAAATGATTGTATAACCATGACACTTCCATTCCTAGGGAGTGATGAAATGGGTCTAGATTTTAGTGAGTCCTCTCAATAAAGAAGTTATCTGATCTTTGTCCAAATATTGGACATTGATATGAATGTGATTCAAATGCAATAAGAAGATTAGATCTATGGCCTAGTTTTAATCAAACCTCTATGGGAGGTCCACAAGATCTATATTTGAGATGTGATCTCAATATCCAAGTCACTATACGTGGAACAATACAATCATCCTATCCTTATCTCCAAGTATCCACGGAGAAAGCGCATTATCCTTGAAAGAGTTCAATATAATTCCATTGTTGATATATATATGCAATCATTGAAAAAAATGCATAATTAAATGTGATTTAACTATCATGAATACTATGAATTTGATTCATATTATAAAGAGAGTTATCTTAGATAATTAAATGTGATTTGATTATCAAAGATGTGAATAATGTGAATGCGATTCATATTATTTGGGCACATGAGAATATAGATCCAAGATGATTAAATGTGATTTAATTATCATGGATATGAATAGTGTGGATATCATTATCCATATTAATCATATATATTTTAAATGTGATTTATAATATATAAGAGAGAGCTATTAGCAATATACTTTTTTAAATTAAATGTTGATGTGAATTGGATTCACATTGGACAATTAATTGAAAATATAATTCACATTTTATTTTGGGTTGTGAATGTGATTCACAATTTTCCAATGGCATGATTGCAATATTCACAAATAATTATGAATTATTTTTTTTAATAATTTACAACAATTGTTTTTGAAAATCTTGGAGATTTCCTTGGAATAATATAATCTCAAGAGATATCATGAGATTTCATGAGATTGCCACCAAATCCCATATCATGGAAGGAGGCAATCTTCATTCCATAATCTCCATGCTTGATGGATTTAATTTGGGAATAAATCATATTGATTTATCAATATATATTTAATCTAAATTAAAATAATTGTTGTTGGTTTTTTACCAACAAAATCTTGGACATTAAAAGAAATACAAATAAAGGTGAGCCATTTGATTTGTGTTGTCCATGGATTGAGATCCACAGATCCAAAAAAATCATAAAAGGAGAGGCACACCTTGCTTTTCATGGTTACAACAACTACATCTCTCTCTCTCTCATTCTCTACACGCCCTCTCTCCTTCTCTCATGTGGTCGTCTACCATGGATGCCCTGGAGAGATTCTCCATCATTGTAGCATCGTCGTTATGATGCCCGACCGTTTGCTCGTGGATCTCCATCTCCTCTAGTGTTCTTCGCTCGTGAAGAAGATGCCAGATCTCTGTGTCGAGATCAAGAGATTCGTCGCTTGGTTCATCAACATGGATTGCGAGGAGCACGAGTTTCATCAACACGCTCACAAGCGTCCCCTCCGTCGGATCAGACTTGAGGCATGAAGTCTCTTCGTTTAGAGACAAGATCACAACCACGCTTCAAGAGGTAACCCTAATACTTGTGTGTGGTTTAGATGAAACGATCCGAGAAGTGTTCGTGGATCATGTGGTTTCATCGCATGAAAAAAAAATAATTTCCGTTGCGCCGAGCAACTAGTGCGACGATTCGCTCCCGGTGACATATGATGAGATCCTCACTCTTCCGTGATGCGCTTAAGTATCTAACCATATCCTACAAGTGGTATCAGAGCAAGGTTGAAGGTTTCGGATATGATCCATAAACCTAAGGCGACTTGGGTTCTTTAGGATTTGCGAAAAGTTTCTCACATTTCATTTTCGCATCTCTGTTTTGTGATTATTTTATGCCTTGTTTAAATTGTTTAAACACGAAAAAAAATTGTATTTTATTCCCCATTAAATATGGAAACCGTATGATCTGAGTATGCATGATTTTGAATCCCTTTTCTCAAGTTATGATCAAATTAGTGAAATGTATCCACTGTTTCGGGGACTGCGAATCATAACTTAATTAGGAGTTAATTACTATTTACAAATGCCTTGAAATGCATGCAAATCACTTAAGTTCTGTTGTAAATTGAAGTAGCAAACTTTGAAAACTTACTTTGCTTAATTTGGATTTAAATTGATTGAGACATGCTAATTTTAGTAAGTGGGGGTCACTGCTGGAAATTACTTTCCTAATCAAGAACCTTGTGATTATCATTTAATCAATTAGTGAAATTAAATGATTTAATTTCCTGGAATAATTATAATAAATATTTTTGAAATATTTGATGATAATTATTTCCTTGAATGACATTGCCTTAACCAATAATTGATTAGATATGATCTAGATCACAATTGGTTACACAATATACTTTCCAACAAACAAAGTTGCTTGAATAAGATTTGGGATATGTTTAGAAATTCTCCTTATAATGTTAATCAAAAACATTTTGATGTTTATTATATGGTATAATTTTTGTTCAAAACCGATTATCATCTCAAGTACAAAGTGATCTATTTTGCATTATCCTTTCCCGAGGCGATTATGGTGTCTAGTCGGGGAGCGTTGGGGTAGCATGTTGCATCGTGAGCAGTCTGTCCCATTCTCATCAGTACTGGCCATGACAGTGGGTAGGGTTGGTATAATGCTTAAGAATTCATGATGTATTCTAATTATTAAAATTCTAAATAATAGTATTTGAGATAATACCATATTTCAAGTAACAATAAAGAATGCTTGTTGGATATAAATTGGATCATTAATTTAATATGATTAGATTAATTGGAATCCGATTAAAATTAAGACACTCTATTATAATAGATGTGTTATTTCCCTTTGTATAATTAATTATGTGAATATGATTCATGATAATTAATTAGAATTTGAATAGGATATAAAGGATCACATAAGTGACATCTGTGGTCTCCGGTTAAGGCAAAGGGTTCCGTCGGCAGGGATTGTATGTAGGATGCGCCTGTCCGAAGTGATAGATCTTATATGCAAGCGCATCTAGATCGGGCTCTTTACTTCTCAAAAGAATAAGGTTGTATGCGTAGGGACCCCAATGTCAGGTTCTCAAATTATTGGGGCGATATTTGATTACGCATAGCGAGTGCTAAGCCTGTTGACGGTTGGTTCAGCTAATGACGGGTCAACATCACCTTAGGGTTGGTGGGCCCGGGTGTTGACGACCGAATTGGGAATGCAAGTTGGACTTGCAAGGCGGAATGTGTTCCCGCTTCTTTTTATCTGAGTTACAGGTTCTCATATTTTTGGGATGTGACAAAGATAAGGAAGGAGATCCCAGATCTTGATGAGATATAATGGTAAGTATACGTCTTACATTTAAAGTGATTAAGGGAATGAATTTTCAGTGTTGACAAGGCAAGACAACTTTGATATAAAAATTCCTAAATCAAAGTAAAAATGTAAATTATATATAATTATATTTGTTAATGCAAATTTCTTATTTCAGATAATCCTTCATTAAATCCACTCAATTTTATACTCAATAATTACTAATTAATTATCATGGTTTGGATCCATGATCAAGATATTGTACTTGCAGTTGGACACATAATGCCTGTGATTGCAATGTGCAAGTCTTCCTCATAATAATGAGGAATGCCAATTAAATAGACAATAGAACGACAACCCTAGGGTTTGTATGTCTCTAAATTCATGATCTCTCATTGAATGTACTTTGGAAGTGACATGTTGATGATGATCGTAATTGTCAAATAATCCTTATAAAATTCTAAGAAGATGTTCTGGCATACATATGTGCTCTCAACATTTAATCATGAATGACATGGTTCTCTACATCATGCAGAATGGTGGCTCTATAAGAGACTATGTATTCAAATGATTTGAATACCTGCCTGAGCCAAAAGTCTTTAAGAGTTAAGATGTATGTAGATATGCTGAGTGTCATCAATCTACTATCTATACTCTAGTCTTTCATGAAGCTTCAGAATATCCATATTGTATGAATTGTATGAAGCATGTATAAATGTCGAAGTACTCTTATATTGAAATCTTTTGAATTCAACATAAGAGATCCTTAGTCTTAAGCAATGGTAGCTTATAGATAAAGGGAGCGCACTAGAAGCATGGGTTGGACCCAAATAAGAAGGAACGTCAAAGAATTGATTGTACTTCTATGACTTCCATATGACATCCAAATAATTAGATGAATGCCAATACTGCAATAAGCCGATGTACTGATAGTGTGACTATCTTGTCTATCTAGGATCCTTAGAGAAGGATCTAGATGGCGCATTAGAATAATCTACATCTACATATAATCATTGAAATTGACTTTCTTATTTGATAAAATCAAAGTTTAATAATTGTATCTCATTCTTCTAATAACACTTGCAATTGGTTGCATATGTATTAGAAGACTATAAAATTTGATTTTAAGGTTTGATAGTCATCCACATGGATATTGATGCAATTGTTGCAACAATCTCTATTAGATTGATAGACTTCATAATTTCAGTGGGAGAGCCCTTAGTCTTAGAGAATGTCTCTATGATCTAGATATTACAATACACTCATTGTTTATTTCTAAATGTTGGAAATAAACATGAATTCTATAATAGACCTACCATAAAGACTTATGATGGAGATATCTCTTATAGTAATCTAAAATCTATTGGACTCTACTAAATTAGAAAAATAATGAATGGTTCATTAATATTTCTAATACTGAAATAAAACCTTAAAAGATCAATAGGAAAATGAAGATCATTTTACAATGATCTGGCATCACGCCTTGGATATTTGTCTATTGATGAGATTAATGGACTAGTAATAGATGAAACTCTAGATTGTCTGAAATTTCATATCTTACATACATATGAATATTGAATTCAAAGTAGAAAATGTCTGAAGCACCCTTCTTTGGGAATGATGTAAGATGTCAAGGTATTCAAGATCTCATACATATTGATGTTGTTGGATCATCTATATCATAATAAACATTATGTATATGTGATATCCATTGATGATTATTTGGGATATGAGATTTCTTTCCTTCACCTCAGAAAGCTTTGAAATGTTCAATGCTTTCACAATTTTGGTTTTGAATCAAAGTTTGAAGGAAGATGAAATGAATTTGATCTAACCTAGGTAGCTTGTATCTATTAGATGAATTCAAAGGAATACCTTATGGAGATATGAATATCATTCCTATCTCAATCCTCCTAATACAACTAAACTAAGAGAGTTGTACGGAGATACAATTGGATCATGTATGACATGATTTGATCAATGATGAATTTTAGCATAATTTCCTATTAGTTTCCAGGAATATATTTAGTAGAAACTACAATATATATATATATATATATATATATATTTAATAAGGTTCCAGGAAAGTAAGCTGGAATTTAGCACCTGATAGTGCTAGTTCATTAGGAAAATAAAGGATTGTATTGGATACCTACTTTATGATCCTGAAATTCTTAAAAGATTTCATATATGAGAATGTGATTCTTAGATGATGAGACTTTTGAGAATCAAGATGAAAATTAAGTAAAGGAACTCATTTCGTCTTAAGAAGATAATGAGTCTCCTAAAATTGGAAATAAAAGGATAATAAAAATATGAACCAGTAATACCTATTCAAATAAGTTCGAGAATGGATTCCATGTGTCAGTTGAGTCTGAAAATTATCTGACTTCATGTGATGAAGCTTCTGAAGATCATAACATGGAAAGATGGATGTTAGTAATGAAGTCTAAAGTAGACTTCATATACAAATGTTGCATATGGACCCTCGACGATCCACCTATATGGGTAAGACCCATTAAGGTGTAAATGTATCTTCAAGAGAAAGAGGGAACCTGATGAGAAGGTAGGGACCTTCAAAGCATGGCTCATAGCCATGAACTACACATCGAAGAGATGACATCTCTTGCGATGAGACTTGATCTTCAGTGACCATGCTTAAACCCATCAGAATATTGCTAACTATAGCTACACAACTTGACTTTGACATCTTCCAGATGAAAGCATTCCTCTATGAATACCTCTCCGAGCATATTCACATGAAGTAGCCCCAGGGCTTCATGGTTGAGGAAATCAAGACGTGCAAGCTAAAGAAACTCCATCTATGGAACCAAATAAGCTTCTCGAAGTTGGAACATCAGATTTGAGGAAATTATAAATGTTATAATTCCAGATAGAATCTTGATGAAACATGTGAAGCTTAGTGGGAGTGCCATTATGTTCATCGTGCTAAATTTAGATAATATCCTAATCATTTGGAATGATATATGGATGATAATAAATGTTTTATAAACTAATTGTTCCATACCTTGAGATATGATCTGAAGAATACCCTTAGATCTTAGTTCTGAAGTTGTTCAGAAGCAAATAAAGTGGGTATTGGGACCGTCACAATAGTGGTATATCTTTGACATATTCCGTTTTATGGAAAATTCCAAGAAAGGCTTCTTTCCCTAGAGATATGGTACTGACCTATCTAATGGGATAACACCTCAAAGAGTTGAAGATGTGAATGCTACAACTGCTTGCCCTTGTTCATCAGTTCCGAGAATTCGGGTGTATGCTAGATGTGTACAAAAGCCAGATGTCGGCCTTATAACAGGAGTGGCAAAGTGTTACTAATCCTACTATGGTGATAGAACACTTTATTGCAGTAATAACAATATATTCATAGAGCACAAAACTTTTGAGATAGTGATCTCAAATTCTTATCTTCAAAAAATAAGACTTTATAGATAGTTATCTAAAAGGCCTTAACTGCGGTTACCTTAGGAGATAGTGATCTCTAGGATTATGGGTATTCTAATAAGGATGATAGAAACTACATACTTGTTATAAAAATGATTATTGAGTTGTGGTGTAAACGACACTATAACAAACAATGTTGAGTATAGGTTGCATAGATGCAACATTCGCATTGAATGCGAACACTATTACTAAGAGATATGCAAGTGCAGTAAAATGACTTGGCATAGTCTCTTGAAAATAGAGTGACTGATCAACTTACCTAGCTTTTTTTCCCAAATAGCCTATGATTGTCACATGAGTACATCTTTAAATGATTATCCCATTAATGCCTCTTTGGGCTAGTGGGAGATTGTTGGACATGCAAGCCCACGGCGAGCCATTTATGAAATAAATGTTATTGCAAAATATCATTCCCTGATCTGAAATGAAGAATAACTAATTTTCATAAAAGCTCCCTTAGTACAATTAGGGTTATGTACCATGGCCATCTTGATGATCATACAACTATTGATTCAAATATTGAATCATAGATGCTGGTGCTTGGATGAACATCTAAAGAGTTAGACTGAGGACTCATCAAGCACCTTCAAATGATTGTTGAGAGAAGATCTCCATTATGAGTAGGAGATGACAATTCTTTCTCATGTAGGATGATATCTGACCAACCTCTTAATGCATGTCCTCTGCATGTAAATAGAGATTCGGAGGTGTCAGAGTAGTTAGGTCAAAGAGTTGACTTAACGCGATCGAGATAACCAAAGTCCTATGTCGTATGTTGTCATGATATAAGCACACATCCTCTGACCGAAGACAGATGTGTTACTATATATCTGAGTATGTACATTTGGCAGACCTATAGGTTGATGACCTAATCAAGGTCTATACACCCGTACGCTGGTGTGAATATAATGGCATATGAGTAATATGATCTCTCAAAGGGATCATATAGGTTCATGGCGGAACCGGAAGACATGAGCTCACTCATGAGATATTGGGAAGAATTAAATTTCGCGTGCGGTCGTCTCACTTTGGAAGCTTGACTGAATTTGTAAGGTTTGATATATGCTTTTGGAAGGTATATGATCAACACCTAGGTATGATATATTTTTTTGGAAAGTATATGATCGATACAACTACCAATGATCAAATGAGAAACTTAATGATAAAACCCTGAAGTATACATTGTAAAATTGATCTTATACTTCTGGTTTATTATGGGTCTTCCAGTATGCAGGATGTACATGTATTCCTAATACCTGAGGGTGATGTGATCATAAAATGGTTGTATAACCATGATGCTTCCATTCATAGGGAATGATGAAACAGGTCTAGATTTTAGTGGCTCCTCTCAATAGAGAAGTGATCTGATCTTGCTACAAATATTGGACATTGATATGAATGTGATTCAGATGTAATGATAAGATTAGGTCTATGTCTTTGATTTGATCAAACCTCCATGGGAGGTCTGCAAGCTCTGGATTTGAGATGTGATCTCAATATCCAAGTCACTATACGTGGAACAATACAATCGCCATGTCCTTATCTCCAAGTATCCATTGAGAAAGCACATTATCCTTGAAAGAGTTCACGAAAATTTCATTGTTGATATATATGTATCCGATCATTGAAAAAAGGACAATTAAATGTGATTTAATTATCATGAATAATATGAATTTGGTTCATATTATAAAGAGTGTTATCTTAGGTAATTAAATGTGTTTTGATTGTCAAAGATGCGAATAATGTGAATGTGATTCATATTATTTGGGCATATGAGAATAGAGATCCAAGATGATTAAATGTGATTCAATTATCATGGATACGAATAATGTTGATAGCATTATCCATATTAATCATATATAATACAAATTTGATTTATATTATATAAGAGAGAGATATTTGTAATTTACAGTTGTTAATTAAATGTTGATGAGAATTGGATTCACATTGGGCAATTAATTGAAAATATAATTCACATTTTATTTTGGTTTGTGAATGTGATTCACATATTTCAAATGGCAAGATTGCAATATTTACAAAAAAATTATGAATTATTTTTGCTGAATAATTTACAACAATTGTTGTAAATCTTGGATATTTCCAAGGATGAATGAAATCTCATAAGAAATCATGAGATTAGATGAGATTGCCACCAACCCATATTATGAAAGGAGGATATCTTCATTCCATAATCTCCCTGCTTGATTGATTTAATTTGGGATTAAATCATATTGATTTCTCAATATATATTTAATCTAAATTAAAATAATTGTTTTTGGTTTTTTACCAACAAAATCTTAGCCATTAAAAGAAACATAAATCAATGTGAGCCATTGGATTTGTGTTGTCCATGGATCCCAAAAAAATATAAAAGGAGAGGCACCCCTTGCTCTTCTTAGTTACAACAACTACATCTCTCTCTCTCATTCTCTACATGCCCGCTCTCCTTCTCTCATGTGTCCATCCACCATGGATGCCCTAGATAGATTCTCCATCACTGCAACGTCGTCGTTATGTTGCCCGATCATTTGCTCGTGGATCTCCGTCTCCTTCGGTGTGCCTCGCTCGTGAAGAAGACACCAACTCTCGTGTGTCAAGATCAGAGGATTTGCCGCTTGGATCATTAACATGGATTGCAAGCAACACATGTTTCATCAACACGCTCACAAGTGTCTCCTCCGTCGGATAGGACTTCAGAGAGGAGGTCTCTTCGCTTAGAGACTCGATCGCGACCATGCTTTAAGAGGTAACCCTAATACTTGTTTGTGGTTTAGATGAAACAATTCGAGAATTGTTCTTGGATCATGTGGTATCATCGCTTGAAAAAATTTCAATTTCCGCTGCATCGAGCAACTAGTGCGACTAGTCGCTCCCGATCGCATACGATGTGATCCTCACGCTTCCGTGGCGCGCTTAAGGATTTAACCATATCCTGCACTTGAGTGCCTGTGCATGTGAGGGGTTGGGCTTTTTTGCAAGGGTCCATCGTAGTTTATTGTAATTATATAGGCCATTAAGTTTGTAATCCAGTTCAAACCTTTTGAGATAAATTGCATGTTTTCCTTGTTGCTTTTGAACATTCAATTTATACCACTAGTATTATATGATTTAAATATTTGTGGAAAGACTATGTAGAGTCCCTTGGACTTTGAAAATTTGTTCTCGATTAAATTTTTATTTAATTATATTTATGTTTCAGTACATGTTCGTCTTGCTTTTCTATTTATTTTATTTCTTGCATTAATAATTCCATTGTTCATCTTAATTTTCTAGAAAATTTATTTTAAGTGATTTATATTATTTAAAATGACACATATTTTTATAAGGCCTTTTAAAATTTTTTCCTATATTTAAAAATAAAAAATAGTGCATTCATTCCCTGCTTGCATTAGTAAATCATTTGTGCCCCTCCGAGATATTATAATAGCAATTTTACCCCTCCCTTTTTGGGAATATCAATTGTGCCCCAAACTTCTTGCTATTCTATCACATGTTCCCCTCCTTTAGTCTAATCGTCAATGAGTTGAACTTAACCATGGTTTTCTCAAACTGTGGTTTGATTAGGAAGGGTAAAATTGGAAACTCTCATATTCATCCTCTTGTTCTTGAGGAGATGACGTCGAGAGGATCAACAAGTGGCATCAAGGGAGGAGGAACATGTGGTTATTCCACCGTCCTCCCCCTCCAGCCAGCAATGTCAATGGAGGAGGAGCAGGTGGTTCCTCCACCAACCGCCCCTCCATATGAGCGCAAGAACGGAGATGAACCAACCACTACCAAACAACTGCTAAATCTTATGGTTCTTATCCCTACATGTAGGAAGGACTGAGCTTATCTCCATCCATGGAATTGGCAGGAGTTGGTAGGATGCGAAAATAGGGAATAAGGTGATCTACTAGAGGGGAGGTGCCTGGGCATAGCAGGGCAAGTGGGGTGGAGATGGGAGAAAGGGGGAGGGGAAGGAGAAGGATGGGGCAAAGGGGGAGGTCAGGGCAGAAGGGAGGAGGTCAGGGATGGAGGAGGGAGAGGCGCAGGGTCGTAGTAGGGGCGCGGGGGGGTGGAGCTAGGAGGAGGGGGGAGGGGGAGGAGAAGGATGGGGCAGAGGGGGAGGTTGGGGAAAAAGGGAGGAGGTCAGGGATGGAGGAGGGGGAGGCACGGGGGCAGAGCATGGGCCCTAGGGGGTGGAGATGGGAGGAGGGGGGAGGGGGAGGAGAAGGATGGGGTGGAGGGGGAGGTCAGGGCAGAAGGGAGGAGGTCAGGGATGGAGGAAGGGGAGGTGCGGGGGCGGAGAAGGGGCCAAGGGGGTGGAGTTGGGAGGAGGGGGAGGGGGAGGAGAAGGATGAGGCAAAGGAGGATGTCGAGGATGAAGTTGGAGGTCTGGGATGAAGGGGAGGAGGTCAGAGATGGAGAAGGGGGAGACACGGGGCTGGAGCATGGGCCCAGGGGTTGGAGCTGGGAGGAGGCAACATGGGACCTTCTCCTCCAGTCAGTGACATCAAAGGAGGAGGAGTAGGAGGTTCCTCCACCTACCACCCCCTCAAGTCCGCGGAGAGGGTGGAGGAGCTAGGGCAGTGAGGGGATGAGCAGGAATGGAGTGGGATTGGGGGCGGTGGTGCTGGGGAGGCTTGGAGGAGGAAGAGGATGGGGGAGGTGGGGGAGGAAACCCACTTTTTTAAATTTAATTCTTGATGTTTCCACATAGTTAACGTCCGTTTCAGTGGGGATAGACGACAACTAACCCGTGGGGCATAAGTGATAGAATGACAAGAAGTTAGGGGCACAAATGATATTACCAAAAAGGGAGGGGCATAACTGGAATTGCAATATCTCAGAGGGGAACAACTTATAAAAACACTAATTAAAATGACACATATTTTTTTGTAAAGCTTTTTAAAATATTTTTAATATTTAAAAATAAAAAATAGTGCATTTATTCCCTGCTTGCATTAGTTAATACATAAAAATTAGAAAAAGCTTCTTAAAAATATAAAATATTAGGGGTTGTTTATTCTTGTATTATGCAACTGCAGACCAAAAATCACTACAAATACAAAAGAAAAGGTAAAAAATTCGAAACCCTTTTTAACCCTAAAAATTTATAAAAAATATTAAAAAAATAAAAAATTGCATTTTTTATATTTTATTAATTTAATATATAATATATTAATAAAAATTTTGGAAACTTTTAAGTTATTTACATATTCTTATATTAAAAAACAATCCAGTTATATATTATTTCTCACTGTTTTCCTATTTTTATTAAATTAAAATTAAAAAAATTAGCAAAATTTTTAAGAAATTATAGAAATAATAAAAAGGAAAAAAACCAAAAAATATTTTATTTTTGATATTTAGAGTATTTATAGTTTTACATATATATATGCCTATATTATATATATAGTTATATTTACTTCTATTACTATTAATATTATTATAATTATGAAAAGTACTAAAAATATTTTAATACCGTTAAAAAATAAAAGGATTCTAGTTAGGGCATTTTTCTGAATTTTCTGCTCATTATATATATTTATATCAAATATGTCTATTGTATTATATATAGTATATATATTATCTATATTAATTAAAATAAATAGAAAATCGGAAAATATAATTTTATTAAAAAAATAAAATTTAAAAAATAGTATAAATTATAAATTCTAAAAAAGCATTAATAAAAACACAAAAAGCTCAAAAAATCACTAAAAAATACAAGAAACAATAATTGTCATTTCTTACAATTTTTTTTCTCTATTCCCCTTGTTCGTTGTGTTTGACCTCTACACACTTTGCCAACACACATATTTGTAGAGTAATAATAAATTTAAACTCCATATTTTTCTTTCAACATTTCTTGATCTATATTGTGGGCTAATTGTTGTTTGAACCGAGATTCTTGTCTGTAACCTCAACGACTGTATTTCTGCCTTGTGTAGCATACAGGACCAGCTTGAGAAATTCTCGCTTCAACAAGACTGTAGAAAAAAAATCCTTAAAATTCTCAAAAGAAAAACATTAAAAATTGAAAAACCCTAAAAACCTTATAAAAATTACAAAAGGTTCTTAAAAAATTAAAAGTATCAATTTTATTTATGTATAATAATTATAAGGGAAAAAGGAGCCTACCTCGGCAAGTGCACGTAACTCCCTACACACATCATAATTTTTCATTATTTTTTGATTTTTTTGAAATGAAACCTTGTGGGATTTAGATCACTATGTATAACCACGTTGTCATTCCAAATTCAACTTAATTCGAGACTTTTATCATTTCCATAAAGACTACCAAATTTGAATGGTCTCAGAATTGCTGAAATAGACCATGTCTAGATGAACTTGTTAGGAATGTTTGTTTTGCATGAAACTTGAAACACATATTCCCCTTAACATATTAAGTAAATCCCCCAACTTTTAATCCAAAAAAATAAAAAATTAATCGAAAAATGGGGGTGGGTGCAGGGAGTTTCCTACACCCCAGGGTGCAGGCTCCCTACCCCTAATTATAATATATAACAAAAATAATTTTGGAATAATGTGATATATCTAGTTATTTGAAAAATCTCAAAAATATTACCTTGCATTTAATTCACAGTTTTCCAGGGAAAATATAAAAAACAGATAATTTTTGTTCTTTTGTCCCTTTTGATTATTTATATCTATATATATAGTAAACTATATTATATATAGATATATTTACTAATATTAATATTAATATTATTCAAAACACCAAAAATATTTTAAAACCCTTAAAAAATAAAATGGACTGTGTATTTTCTAGATTTTGCATTTATATATTATATATTACATATAATTTTAATATTATCCACATATATATAAATATATAAATATAAATATATATATATATGTATTACAAATAAAACAAAACTAGAAATAAGAAAATATTAAAATATAAAAATTAAAACTTTTAAAAAATTAAGAAATATAAATAAAAAATTAAAAAATATAAATATTAGATGCCCACAAAAATAATAAAAATCCCTACAAAAACAAAAACATGTATTGCCTTTTTAAGTCAATTTTACGGTCTATTCCCGTTGCTCTTTTGTGGTTCAACCCCTACACTTGCGTACTATACATATCATATTATAGGGTATAATAAATTTTGGCTCACTGTTATTCATTGCTCGAGCATTGTGGGTTAATTTTTGATGCAACACATTGTCTGAGGATATCTAAAAGCTAAGAGAGTGCTCAATAATACAATTGTCAGATCCGACTTATCAGGTATTGCAGACCCTCAATGACCGCACGATAGAATTCCTCCTTGATTTCAGCATTCGTCAAATGGCGTCATTTCCGGGGAGCAATGCTTAGGATAGATTTTTGTGTTTATTTTTCTTTAATTATTTTTTTGCTATTAGTTTCCTTTTATTTGATATAATTGTTTACCTATTCTATTATATTTTCTCTTTTATTTTTCCTACAAGGGACCTTGAGGCAAAGGTGTCTGTCTAGGTAGTTAGAGCACCCGAGCTACAAGGAGAGTGACCCTTCTTCTTGTTGGTCATATGGAGGGAGCAAGAGAGAGAGAGAGAAGGAATTATCATAGCTCATTTTGCTTTTATTTTTGTGAGAGAGACTACAATTTATTTTTCATTATTAATTTGTAGGAATATAGATGGACACTTGGACCTTCAAGTTTATTTTAGCAAGTGGTCTTTTACTGGGGGGCTCACCAGAATTTCTCATGATTTCTTCATCCTTATTTTATCTGTTCTCCGCGATTTGTGCTTTCCATCATATTTCCATTTGTTTTCAGTGATTCAGCCTCTAGCATTTTAGGATTGCTTGATCGAGCAAGCTAGGTCCACACACATAATTATTTACATGTTCCTATAGTCCACGTTTGTCATTAGTCAAACTCAAATTTTGTGCTTCACACTAATAAAAATTCCTACTATGGGTGATTTCATCGTTTGCATTATAGATTAGTTTTATAATTTCTATCTTTCATCACGCATGGAGAGGGCTGGGAATCACTTTAAGTATTTCTGACCGAGCATTCATCATACAAGCACAAGGGTAAGATTTCCATCCTTGTGACACCTTGCATTGCTTTGCCATCACCTCCCCCTATTTTTGAGCACTTCGATTAAAAATAAATTCCAAAAAAGTTTACGTGCTTGCTATTAAAAAATACTCAAAAGTTGAAAAACAAAAAAATTAAAACGAGGGGAATGCTAAATAAACTTTGAACAAATTAAAAATTGTAATAGGCACCATTATTTCAATTAGATAAAGCCTTCATTATATTCAGGTAGGCTCCAGA
Organism: Ottelia alismoides; assembly: GCA_037367405.1. NCBI lineage: Eukaryota > Viridiplantae > Streptophyta > Magnoliopsida > Alismatales > Hydrocharitaceae > Ottelia > Ottelia alismoides. The sequence continues at coordinate 82,165 of JAZKJV010003157.1, read as the reverse complement.
CAGAGTGAGGCAACCCTTAATGATTAGAGCAAAAAACCTGCTCTATGGCTTCCTCAACTATCACTAAGAACCAGTAAAGTATTGTTGCTTCTATTATAAGTTGGCGTGTAGGGTCTTGTCGATGACGGTGCTCTCGCCTTGTGTAAAGCATCCGACTTGATATGAAGTATTGAGCATAGGCCACACCCTCATAGATGTGTCTATCTTATCATATTGCGTTCGAGTACCTCTTTTTTATGGGAAGTAGTGGTTTCACCTATCAGCTTCCTCTCTCTATTTCTTTGGCTGAGTAGACCCCCAAGATAGATATTGAGGACCTTAAAAAGTGTAGATCATTTGATTTGAATGAGATGGAACAAGTACAAGGATACTTTCCTGAAAGTACACACTTTCCTCTAGGGCTTGTCGCTGAAGGACATGTTATAATTTGTTCTTGAATCACTACTCTAAAACTGAAAAGATAAAAATAGTGGAACCTTCACGGCTTTCCAAGTGTTGAGTTGGTGACCCCATTTTGTTTAGTGTTTGTTTTGTGCTAAATTAGGCCCATAGATTGAGCCCCACACATTTGCACCATTTTGTCACTTTTTCTTTTCTTAATTTTCATTGACCCTTGCTTATTATGAGAAATCTACAATTTTACACTACTTTTATTTCTTGTTCAACACCATATCCTTTATCCATCATTGATCTTCTTTTTCCTTCAATATGTCGACTCCAAGAGGGTTTGGTCAGAACTCTACCAACACTCACACGAGTCCTTGAGTTTGACATATCCATGAATGTGAGGCGATTTCCAGGTACATGGTTCAGACTCTGCAAACCACACTTAGGAATCCCTGGCTCTTCTACCTCCCTTAGATTAGGAAAACTCTCTTCCTGAGTTCTGTCCTTTTCGGATGTAGATTGAATTTAATCCATATACTTCTCTTTTCATAATAAAATTCAGAATTGCCCTAATTCTTATTATTTCTACATATGGTGCCTTCGTGAAGATTGATCAGGGTATTTTCCCAATTACAGATCTAATCCCTGATCTAGAGCCTGCATCTTCATAGTCAGAATTAGAGATGGCTACAACTGATAATGGAAAGGGACTGTAACTACCAAGCATAAAGCAGAACACCAAGCATGACACAAATTAGAACGAGGTGAACAACCAGCTCTTGTACTCAATTAAGGCCATCCAACAACAATTGACTGACCAAGCAATTGCCCATGCCGCTTTCTAAGATATGTTGAATGATCCCTGGAGAAGATTATAAGAGAAAGGAAATCCATTAGGCGGATTTGCTGAGCACCAAGATGAAGAAGAAGGCAATCACTTAGTAAATGGACCTCAAGGATGTGGGGGAGAAGCAAGGAGAGTCTGACCCAAGCCCACTTTGAAGCAGACATACAACCTTAGGCCGACCGTATTACTAAGTGGGTCCAGATTACACCAATCCAGAGACACTTTGAGCTAAAGCCACAACTCTTTTCTCTTCTCCCCAGTTTCCACGTGAACTCAAACGAGGAACCCTACATCCATCTATATCAGTTTGGATGCATCTGTAACACTACTCACTACCTCAACATTCAGTTAAGTCTAGTCTAGATGATCGCTTTCCCCTTCAGCCATCAGGGCAAAGCTCTTTCGTGGATAAATCAATTGGGGATAGTGACGACAATTGGGGATGATCTGTAGTCCTCTTTCTTACAAAAGTACTATCCTCTCGGCAATCTTAATATCATGTAGTCCAAGGTTGCTGGCATCTCCCAGTGACCCAAGAGTCCATTCGCGAAACCTGGGAGCGTTTCAGTGATCTAATTGACAAGTGCCCCCAACACGACATACCTACGATCATCTTGGTCCAGCATTTTTTGGGGTCTTGTTGATACCACTTGTGATGGTTCTCATTTAAACAAGGATGATGACACTGTCAGGAAGATATTTGAGGAAATGACCAAAGGAAAGACCACACTTTCCTCCTCTCGTTCCTTTCAGATTTAGCCATCGCGATAAATCCTCTGCAAAATGTCAACATAGATGACACTCATGATGTGGACAAGTGATAACTATGAAATTAGCCTTATCGGGAGTCACATGTCCAAGGTCCATGTACTAGATAAGACGTCTCAAGAACTAGAAAAGCTCGTTGGCATTGAGCAAAGAATGAAGATCATGGACTAGCTCGACAACATCACCAAACAGTTGGAGCTACTGGTGAATACTATCAATATTTGCAATTCAATGACTTCCACCCCTGATCCTTTGATTGAGAAGAAGGACCAGATAGTGCCACATCCTACTCAGCCAAGTGTCAGTCAGCCTCTGGTCCAACACGTATATTACGCAAAGGCTATTGAGCCACAATAGCCATAGCCGCAGTCACAAATTGTTGTTTACCAGCCACCTGAGCTCTAGCACCATTAGCTCGTGGCACGTTCTCCACCTCATCCACTCATTCAGGAGGTGAATGGCATTTAGAGCAATGATTAGTAGCTGACACATCCTAAGGGACAACCTCATGGTCAAAACCATGCCAACCAACAATTCTACCAACTACATGGAGGGCGGAACTACCAACCCCGATCCCATAACTACCAACCTCTGCAACAAGAATACACCTGGCGGCATAACTATTAGCAGTTTGGATACCATCGACAACAATACCAATAGTCAGCTACTCTTTATCATCAGTACTCCTCCTAATAGTACCAGCAATATCCTTCTCTTCCACCTCCTGCTCCTTAGTACTCCCAGGGTTACTAACAACCGCATCCCCTATATCATCACTATTAGAGGACACACCATGCTGAATCCTATGAGGTTGCATCGATTAACCCTGCATTAGATTGTTTAGCCTATCTCATGAATAATATGGCTTAGATGAGTCACAGGATCGACGACTTGATGGTCACAAAAACAACAATTCTAGACCAGGTCAAGGCAAATCCGAATAACTTCCATCTTAACGAGTAGTCAATTTGCAGTTTTCAACCCGATTCAGGTAGAAATGATATTGCTTTATCTAATGTTATAACTCTCAGGATCTGTGGTACCCTAAAGCCATCAGCGGTAGTGAAGTGAAAATGCAAAGATTCTAAAGGTGAGCATCCAGCCATTCTAGACAATGGGCCTAGAGATTTTTTGGATAATGCAACACTATCAACACCAAAGCACAAAAAATAAAGGAAATGTAGAAATGAAAAAAGGCAACAATAGTTAAGGTGAAGCCACACCAATGAGTAGAAGACAACATCAACAGTAGAACCACCACTTATCGAAGGAGCCAAGACTGCATCATTTTCCGATCCACATGTTGTTGATGATTTTGCACATTTTTGCCATGTACCTGTAAACCATGATATGGACACAAATTTACCGCATATAGTTTCTTCAGATGTAAATATTAAATTTCTGCAAGAAGTTGAAGCAAAAATAGTATTAATTTTGAAAAAAATACTTTGTCTGATTCCGAAATTGTGAAATCTAGCAAAATATCGTTCTTGAAGTGCATATGCTGAAAGTCATGGAGTACGTGCTAGCTGCGAAAAGAGGACTTAAACAGGGATGTACTACAAAGCATCGAAACAGAATAATAAAACATAGAGAACCAGATATGCATGTTCTCATAATGGCCACTATTTATGCCATCAATAATCTCCCAAACAAAAAGAAATACAAGGGAACAACACTTGTTAGATGACAGATCTTCAATCAAGAGTTCTAGCATACACTGCTCGATCATGGATCGTCGATTAATTTATTGCCTTCTTCCTTGATCAAGGGATTTGGAGTAGGACAACTCAACCCCAAAAATATGATACTATTGTTCGTTAATAGATCCGTCAAGCAACCCAGGGGAATGTTGGTGGATGTTGTCGTCATAGTCCAACGGGTGCAGTTCCCTGTGGATTTCATTGTCCTAGACATGGACACCTCTGCACCTTTACTCCACACCATAATCATCCTTGGCCGTCCATTCCTCCGCCAGATCGAGGCACTGGTAGACTATGGCACTTGAGAGATCACATTCTGCTCCAGCAATGATAAAGTTTTGATTGAGACGATCCCTGAGATGAAGCCTTCAGAAGTGGCATCTGTATCGAGAGTGCTTGAATCTCAAGGAAAAGAAAACTATGAACTTTTGACCAAGATCAGAGACACAGATTTATTCATGGATCATACTGAAACACAAGCATTTCTCTCTGTAGAAGAAAATCAGGATAGTGTAGTCAAGTGCACAAATGTCTTTGATAATGAGATTTTTACTGATGGATAACCAGAGATATTTGAATAGCCATCCTTTTCTGAGATGAATGACGTTATTGCAGATATGTGTGATGATTTGATTTCAGATTCTAAATGCATAGTGGGGGACAACAAAGATTAAAAGGGCCGACACATGTCACGTTTGCTGAGGACACCACCAAGTTGACTCCTTCTCCCCCATAGCTCAATCCTCCTCCCTCTAATAGGAAATATGCCTTCCTTGGTGGAGAACTGGACATGAAAACAACCATTATCTATTCTCATCTGACTAAAGAGTAAGGACCTCGTCTGCTTGAGGTTCTTGAAACAAACCACAAGGAAATAGGCTGGACCATTACAGATCTCAATGGGATAAACCCTTCACTCTTTTGGCATGACTTATATTTGTAAGAAGATTGTAAACACTCCCATGAATATCAGCACAGATTGAGCCCCATACCGTTGGAGGTTGTCAAGAAAGAGATTACAAAGTCATGTGATGTAGGACTTATCTATCCCATCTTTGATAGCAAATGGGTGAGCCCACTGCACGTAGTACCTAAGAGATTCGGGATCACGATACTTACAAATGACAAAGGAGAGCATATTCTGACCTGAGTACTGACTTCATGGTCCATATGTGTGGACTACAGGTGCTTGAATCTTGCAACAAAGAAGGACCATTTTCCACTACCCTTCCTCAACCAAATGGTCGAAAGACTGGCTGCAAAGGAATACATTTCCTTCTTGTATGACAACATCAAGAATAGTCAAGTCTCCATCGCTCCAGAATATGAGGAGGAAAATACCTTCATCTGTCCATTTGTGACATATGACTTTAGAAGAATTCCCTTTGGTTTGTGCAATGGACCTGCCATATTCCCAAGATGCATGTTGGTTGTGCTTTTTTATATGGTTGGTATCTTTCTCAAAAAAATTTTTATGACTTGTGGGTCTACGGTCATAGATTTTATCAGTGTCTGGGATTTTTATATTGAGTGTTGAAAAGATGGTCAACCGTGTGATCTCGTGGGAGAATAGTTACTTCTTGGTGATTGAGGAAATTGTATTGGGTCACGTCATCTCCAAGCATGGCATGGAGGTTGTCCCAGCAAAGGTGGATATTATTTAGAAACTCGAACCACTGACAAATCTGATACAAGTCCAATACTTTTTGTGCCATGTTGTTTTCTATCGGAGATTCATCAAAGACTTCAAAAAGATTGTTCGAGCGTTGACAGAGCTACTCAGTAAGGTGTCCAATTCTGTGATTGATGACTGGCTCCTACAATCCTTCAATATGTTGAAGGATTTGATCAAACATGCTCCTATTCTCCAGCCGCCTGATTGGACTCTACCTTGTGAGATCAGAACATATACTTCTGATTTCGCAATCGGTGTTGTGCTAGGATAGAGATGATGGGCTACCATTTGGAATTCAATATGGTAGCAGAACATTATATGAAGCCGATAAGAACTACACTATGACAAATAAAGAGTTGCTAGCCGTAGTGTTTCCTTAGAGAAGATCAAATCACACCTTCTTGGATCAAAGTAATATATTACACTAACCACTCTACCTTCAAGTACCTACAGAGCAAGAAGGATGCCAAACCCCACCTGATTAGATGGATCCTTCTACTCCAACAGTTTGACACCGAAATCCATGACAAACCTAGAGTCAAAAAATGGTGGCACATCAACTTTGCAGAATAGTCGAAGTAGCATCTTCTGAGTAGAATTACATTCTCATCACTGAGACCTTTGTAGATGAGGCAATCCTGTCAATCGCCTACTTTTTCTATTATGCATACATCATGAAATATCTTATCTCCAAAAAGACTCCGCCAGACTGTATAAAGGTCAAAGTTGACAAATATCTAGTTGACATTCATTTCTACGAGTGGTAGGATCCCCATTTATTCAGAGAGGGACCAAATTACATCTGAATGATGTGTATACCATAGGAGGAGATCAAAGGTGTCCTATACCACGGTCACAAGCTTGAAGCTGGTGGACAAGATTAGGGAAAGAGGACATCAACACAAGTATTCCAATGTGGCCTTTCGTGGCCTTCTTTATTCATATATGTAGCTAATTACGTTAAGAAATGTAGCAACTATCAAAGAATGACCAGAAATATCAACATGAGAGACATAATACCCCTGAAATACGTTTAGATTTCTGTCGTTTTTTATGCTTAGGGCATTGATTTTATCGACCCATTCTTTAATAGTTAGAGCTTTGAATACATCTGCCCGGTCATCAATTATGTACGAATATGGGTGGAGGTAATCCCTGCTCGAATAGCAGACAGTCGCATCGTTTTTCGATTCTTGAAAGACAACACCATCTCATAGTTCGGAGTTCCCAAAATTCATATATAAGATGGGGGTAGCCACTTCATTAACAAAGAGGTCAACAAGTTGACAAAAATATGGCATAAAGCATCGTCTTGCAGTGTTGTAACACCCTCAATCTAATTGTTTGGCTAAATGTTCCAAATAGGAAGATCAAAACTATCCTGAAGAAGCTTGTACAACCATATAGAAAGATGTTGTCATAGTTGCTTGATTCAGTTCGTTGGCCCTACAAAACAATGTACAAGTCTCTTCTCAGCAAGTCTCCCTACTGCCTTGTTTATGGAAAGTCATGTCACCATGTCGTGGAGTTAATTCATAAATCATTATGGGTGTTAAATATGTACAACTTGGATTCAGAAGCAGATGGAAAAACAGAAAAGTTGATCTCAACCGTTTGCTATTATTTCGACACTATGCATATGACAACAACTTGATGTACAAAGTGGAAGTCAAGAAATGGCATGATAAACACATTCGAAGAAAGACTTTCAAACCTGGATAGAAGGTGTGATTGTTCAATGCAAAGTTTAAAATTTTTCCAGGTAAATTGACAAACAAATGTGTTGGGCCTTTTATTGTAAAAACTATGCGTGACAACATAAGCCTCTTAATATCTAAATTGTCATCTGACAACCATTTATAGTCTACGAACACTTGCTAAAGTCATATATAGAGCATGATACAATTCTATTCCTTGTCTTTTCTATAATTGTGGTTTTCCAAGAGGATCTCAAAATTCATAAGGATCATACACTTGAGCTGAAAATCACAAAAATAATTGTCTTTTTCTTCTTTTCACCTTTTCTTTTTTGATTTTCTTATTATTCTGAAAAGGTGTTCACCCCTTTCATCCTTGTTATACATAGGACATACTTTGTCCTAAGTAAGGGGCCAAGGGTGAGCACCCCGAGTTGTTCATTACGTGATCCGTCACCTTCTTCCTCAACTCTTGATATTATGTCTATAGTTTGGGATAGTCTATGCTAAGTATAGGGGGAGATAGATGGAGCCGATGATTTCGTACATTCACACCTCGAACCTCCCTGCTTTGTATACAGTTCGTTATACATAGGATCAATTCATCTAAAGTATAGGGAGATGGTCAGCTTCTCGCTCTTTGATTCTTTAGTTGTTGTAGTATAGATGAGTTTTGTCTTCCTTTTTTCTCTCCGATATATGAGGACATAGATATAGGTAAATATAGGGGTGTTGTGTATATGTTGTGTATACTTTAGCCATAACACGTACTTTCGTATTTTAAATAATATGGCTAATTAATAAAATCCAACAAAATTATTTATAAATACAAGCAATAAATTGAATTTAATTTTTTTTGCAAAATGATTTGAAAAATGTTGAAAATATATCTTGTAAAATCTTTTGAAAACTGTTTGTTAAACTTTTGCAAAATATTTTCAAATCTATGTTAAATGTTTTATTTGTATAAATTGCTTTTATCTATGTAAATAAACTTTTTGAAAATCTATTTGCAAATGATTGGAAATTGGTAGCAAAAAGATTTTGAAAAATCTATACATCATGTTTGGAAAATATTTGCAAAATGATTTTCCACATTTGTAAATGTTCGTAAAAATGTTCGTCAATCTTTTTGCAAAAATAAGTTATCAAAATGTTTGCAAAAATGTTTTCAAATATTTTGATGTCCTTGTGTAAGTAATATCTCAACTGAAATCCTTACAAATTATTCTATAAAAATTGTATATAAACTCGGTAAATAATCACTAACATTCAACTTGTAAATTCCTTATGTAATAATAAACGCTCAACCATGTAAATATAGATGGAGTCCCATAAAATTGTTGTACATAATTCATCTACTAACCCCTATGCAAGAATCCCTAAAATTTGCAAAATGTAAAACAAAAATAAATTTGTAAAATCTTTTCAAAAATCTAAATAAAATTTTGCAAAAAAATCCAAAAATCCATAAAAAAGTTCAAAATAGAAAATGACTTCACAAAAAGATTTTCTTTTGCATTATGCACAACATTTGCATTTTTTGGAATGTTCAGACAATTGAACAAGTCTTAATTAAAGTTTGAAGTTGGAGCTTGGTATATACCATAATACAATTAATTTCAGAGGAACCAACTAAAGACATGAATTGGGATACTTCAAGTCGCCTTGACTTATATATTTAGTTTCCAAGAGATTTGTTGTGTCGAACTAGAACCCTTCACTTCATCTGTAAGACTCTTCAGATAGTGGTTTGACTAGAAACCTCACTCTTGACACTTATCTCAACTTAAATAGATTGTTGAAAGAGCATGAAGTCCATGTCAGGATGATGCTAGATCGCTTCATCAAGAATGGCTCCGATAACATTCTTGGGGATCGCTGAAACCAATACTCTAACCCACTTCTTTTGGTAGCCATGATATCTAAAGACTGAAGATTGGATTGAGACAATGCTTCGAATGAGGAACGGTTTGCGGGCGCAACTTTTTCCAAGACCCAAAAAATTAGGCAGATCAAAAGATGCTATATCTGTTTGGGCACAAACAAGAATGTAGAGAAATGCAAAATCAAAGGAAAATCCAACAAAGAAGACTACACCAAAAATTCCACAAAATAGGAGCTTCCATAAAAAGCTTGGTTCTTGTTGAGGACTCGATTACACTGACCATGCTTCAAAGGGGAATGAAGACTACACTAGTCCATTCCTACTTCTTTCCACATTCTTCTAACTTATTCCCCTCTCAGTTGTTAAGACCAATGGTAATTGACCATAGAAGGGAATAGATGTCTCCATGAAGACAAGATACAAGGAGAGCTAACACTTTTATAGTTCAATGGTTTGTCTAGGAAGAGCTGAAAAATTCACACACATGGACATGACAATTCAAAGTAGCAAGAGTGTGCGATTGAGAGGATGACTCTAACTTGACTGTGAATAGATCTGGATGATAGGATAATGGAACCTAAGTGTTGTTGTGTCACATTTCCTAGCCTTAGTGCAATTTCGACAAAACTAATAATACTAAGGTATTATATGAGCTCCAAACTTCTTGGATTTAATGACAAGTTTAAGATTCAAAAAACATTTCATGTTCTTTCTTTTTCTTTTCCTTATTTTTCTGCACTCATAAGCGTATGTGTGCTAGGGACTAGCAAAGGCAATTATAGGACGGTTATGAATCTCCATTTTATCACATTTATCTTTCATTTTAGCCTTTAAACCCTAGCTAAATGCATGTATATAGCATTATTTCGTACAAAATAACACATTACTTATAGTGTAAAAATTGTATTAAATACCTTATTTAAATCCAAAATAAGAGGTTAAAGAAAAGAAAAGAAAATTAAATGAAATGACAAATTTATTGGATGACTATAAACCATGAGACCAAGGCAACATGATGATTGGGTCGGCAAGAAATAAAGTAGGGGGAGATAAGGACCAAAATATAATAAAAAGCCAAATTTTTTTCGCTAATAAATTCATTTCTGAACCTATTTTATTCTTTATTATTTATACTCAAACTATTAAGCTTTGAATATGAAACTTTTAGATACAAATTCAAATAAACTACAAAACTAATTTCATCCAAGAATTATGCGCACTGTGCCCTAGACACTCAAAATTAAAACGCAAAATGAAAATTTCCTAGACTTGTGTCTTCTCCATGAACTCAAAATTCACCAAACTCACCTTTATTGTCTAATAACATATTTTATCTATTTAATTATGGTAGTTTCATTCAATTTGGAGTTAAGATGCAAAAAACAGCTTTTGAGCCCTAATTATTCAATACAACTGAATAAAATAATTAATTTATTTATTCTTTATACTTTTCATATATTTATATTTTTATAATTTTATAAATATTATTTATAATAAATTAATATAATTAGAATAAAATAATTATAATTACATTATAATAATGAAGAATACTATCACATAATGAATTATACCAATATAGGGGAACTTTCCAATAAGACATGGTCCTTTCAGAGTTCAGGAAGGTTGCCCCCTTTTTGTATAAAACATGAGCACTTTTGTATAAGGTGTATACTGTTTCATAATAGCTGCACATTATAAATACAAATCCGCATATAAAATTGCACGTTACAATATGAACATAAAACTACACATTATAATACCAACTATATGTATTCTACTAAAGTCGTCATGTTTTTCACGAAAATATGGGTCGACCTTCAAGAACTCATAAAGGACTGTGTCCTATTGGAATGAAATCCTACCTATATAAACATGAATATATATATATATATATACATATTTATTTAGGTGTACATATAACTTCAGAAAATAAAATAAAAATATATTTATACGCATTTAAATAAACTATGAATATATAAAATGTGTATATAAAATAATAAAAGCGAGAACACTAAACAAAATGTAATATAATATATATTGGTAAATATACTTTTAAATTTGCATAAAAAAGTAACATACAATAAATTAAATCGAAAAAACTAAACAAAATCACAATAAAATACAACATAAAATAATAAATATTGTTCATGTTTATGAAAAATAATAAAATCATTTATTATTTATTTTTTTATTTATCTTTGAATTTCATTTCTCGTTTGTCCTACAGTGGGTGGCATGGATGAATAGGGGGCCGATAATGGTTGACCCGCTAGCCAGCTGCCCCCCTACTTGTCTAGGGTTGTCATAGCTCACTGACCCCCGTTCTTCCTCGTATTTCCCCCCTCATTCCTCGTATTTTATGGGAACATTTACTCTGCATTTTGTCTCCCTAATCCTTGTTCTTTCACGCCACGATCTTTCCTTGGTAGATGGAGCATTCCTTGTCAAAGTCTCCTTATATAAAACTACACCACCAGCTTCCCTTCGATTTTTGGTCCCTCTTCAGACTCAAAATCTGTAGATTTCCTGGAGCCAGAGCTCTCTGGTGACATCAGGAAGCTTGCCAAGCAATTTGGCAAGGAGGAAGAGTCTTGAATAAGGAGACCGAGCTCACAAACCATCTCCACCGCAACTCCACCCGACATCTTCGTCCTTGAGGTTGATACCTACTTTAATGTTTATTTTCAGTCCTTGTACTTAGTTTGCAATATTAACTCTTTATTTCTATTATTTCTTCCTTTAATTTGTCAAATCCTCGGTCGTAGTTCGCCGGAGCTCAACCTCCGACTGACGTTCCACCATGCTCCACCTGTTCTCTAACCCACCTTTCGCCTCTATCCTTTTCGCTTCTGCTTCTGATATGCCCCAGGCACCCTTGTCACCTCTGATTGATCCTCAATTAGTGAATCAGATTCTCCATCTCCACCACTGGCTAGAGACTCTCAACCAAATTTCATCCTCATCCATTTTAGCCCCAAAGCGACCAATGGACCTCTCTTTTGTATGCTAGAGCTAACCATGTCGGTCTAGATGGTTTAAAGCCTCATATGAGGTGATTTTGACTCTAAGGAACACCACATCTACTCTTTGGCTTCTTCGACGATGTGGATCTTCATATGAGGTCCTTGGAGCCTTTTGAGACCTTCAGCAGCTGTAGATGGACGTGAGGATTGATTCAAGCCTTGAAGCAGCATTAAAGACTATTGGAGAAGGAGGAGATCATCGATTGAAGCTCATCGGATGAGTTGTTCTTCCTTGTTCTTCTAGAAGAGTGTCTACCATCCAATCTCCTTTCTGCTCCATATTGAAGGTCCATCAATGGATCTGAGAACCATCAGATGTCCGATAAGCTGCCAGGATCTAATCACAGCCATTCACATATGAAGCATGATCAGCCATTGAGGAGAAGACATGTAGATAGGTGAAGCAATCAGAACCATCAACTCACACGCCTTGGTGTTAATTTTGCAATATACCCCCTAGTTTTTGTGTTTTATTTTTAGTCTAGAAAATGTTATCTGCAGTTATAATACTTTTTAAATTTTGTATGTTGAACTCCGAGCTCTTATTTATTACACATAGGAGCCTCACCACATCACCTCACATACGCATACACGTGGGGGAGAGAGCTTTTCGCAAGGGACCCCTTATAGTTTGTTGGTAATTGTTTACTACTAACAATTTTTAATCTTTGTTAAACTTTTTGGATAAATTGAAAGTAGCCCTCTAAGTTCTCGGATATTGCATTTATACCTTTGCTAGGTTTACTAAATTTAATATTGATGAGATTTTTGTGTAAGCCCTTGTCATTTGCTTTTATGTTCCAGAATCAATGTTTATTTAATTTAATTACATTTAAGTCCATGCTAGTATATGTAGTTTATTCCTTGTATTTCAAGCACTAAAAATATGATTTTGCATCAAAAATTTGTAGGAAAATTGTTTTAAGTGCTTGACATTATATTGAATCAAATATATTTTTTGTAGAGTAATTTAAATCGTTTTCCTATATTTAAATTCAAAACTATTCATTTAATCATTTTCATAAAAAAATATATAAAAATTAGAAAAATAATTTGAAAAATTCTAACAAATTTATACTATGTATATTATTGTATTTAGGGACTACAACCCATAAAATGCTTAAAAATCTCAAAAGAAAAACACTAAATAAGAGAAACCCTAAAAACCATAACAAAATTATTTAAAATTATTGAAAAATTAAAAATACCATTTTATATTTAGTACTTTTTATTATTATATATTAAAAATAGTTTTGAAAATTTTAAGCTATTTTGCTATTTTTAAAATTGAAAATAATCTAACCTTGTATTTTAATAAATTTTGCAATTTTTATTACATTATAATAGAACAAAATAATAAAAATTATGAGAAAATAAAAATAATATAGAAAATATAAAAAAGACATAAATATATAATTTTGCCCTTTTTGAGTTTATATATATACACTATCTTATATTATATATATTTATATTTACCTATATTATTATTAATATTATTACTATTGAAAGTACCAAAAATAGTTTAAAAATCATTAAAAAATGCTAAGGGGTTGTACCTATGGGTATTTTCAATATTTTGAATTTACATATTATATATTATCTATTTTTATTTATATTACCCATATATATACATATTACAAAGAAAACAAAATTAAAAATATGAAAAATATAATAATATATAAACTATTAAATGAAAATTGCTTAAAATTTTAAAATAAAAATTAAAAATAAATATTCAAAAGCCATGAAAAATAAAAATCCCTATAAAACACCAAAATATTAATTATCTTTTGAAGTCAATTTTTGTGTCCTATTCCCATTGCTCTTTTGTGGTTGGACCCCTACAGATGCATATTATGCATATCATATTGTAGCGTGTAATAAATTTTAGCTCACTATTATTCACTTCTTGAGCATTGTGGGTAAATTGTTAATGCAACACTTTGATTGAGGATATCTGAGAGCCGAGAGAGTGGTCGACACATCGAATGCTGGACCCGACTTGTTAGGTACCGTAGACCCTCTAGGACCAGACGATAGGATCCCTCCTTTATCACAGTATTTGTCACCACGTAAAAAGGGATTTTTGAATTAAATGTAATCTACATTATTAAATGGGAAATTAATTGCGGGAAATATAAAGTTACACTAACTTTTTCCTAGGTAGTTATGATGACACACAACCTACCGGAGCAGCTCTAGCGATTGTCCAAAACATCTCCCACAACTGCTCCTCCTAGGTGAAGAACTGGGCAACTGCTCGTTGTTACTAAGGGAAGGTCTATCGAAGGTTTTAAGGAGTTAAGTTGCCTCATGAGATATCACAGGCAAAAACTTGAAGAAGGTGGAGGTTTTAAAGGCTGGTGATGGGTGGAGTTCGGGGCTCGATTGTGTGCCATGGTGAAGGAGTTGGTGGAGAAGCTTGGGTCGGTGTGGTTGTTGGATGTACGAGTATTGTAGAAGTGGACGGCTTGACGTGAAGGACAACATGGTTGTTGGATCAAAAATCGATGAAAATGGGCAGTTTCAGGTCTGATATGGTGATTTACCATATATAAACCTGTGACGGTCTTGTGGTCCACACAAGGCGAGACCACCAAGTCCTTGCGATACCAACCTGAGAAGCTCGAGTAATTAAGCAACCATCAAACCACAACTAAAATATATCAAGCAATTATGGCAAGCATTTTGGATGGAAATTTATTATACCCTACAAACAAGTGTATAGTGACAATTATGGTAGGGTCGAACACGAGAAGCATAGGACACAACATGTATTGTTGAATTGAATAAATAACAAAAATGTATATACAAGTGTGCACAAAATCACTCAATGTCTATGTCGATTTTACTTAATTTTTTTAATATTAATCAAATTTAATGAACTAACATATTTTTCTTTCTAATTATCTAATTTTTAATTTCTTTTTAATAATATAATTAAGGTATATGTATAAGGATACATATATAAAAGAACAATAAGGACACTATATATTATATAAATTTTATATACTATTATGTATATACTAAATATGCAAAAATAAGAAAATAATCAACGAGAGCAGTCATGTTTTAATTGTTAGGAAACTAAAATATTTGTAAGGTTCTAGTATTAAGTAACAATAATAAGAAAAATTATACGTAATAATATAAATATAAATAGTATATAGGGTATATAATATAAAAATATAAGTAAAAATAGTAGAAAATAGACAAATAAAATCATTTAATGTTTTTAAAATAGTTTTCTATTTTTATGGATTTTTGGGGACATTTTGCACTTTTCCATTTTTTTAATTCAGAAAAGGGGTAAAATAGGGATTTTTTAATAGGACAAAACTGATTTGAGATTTAAAACAAGGAATTTGTAAATAAATATCTCAAACCAAATTTTATAGGTATATAATATTAAATATATATAGAACAAAAACTAATATTTTTGGATTTTTAAAAAATATTTTGCAATCTTTTTAGAATTAGCAAGGGTTTGCTAATTTTTATAGTTGTTTTTGATAATTTTTCGGATTTTTGGTCTGGAGTTAGATAAAAAATAATGACCATTAGCAATTTTTTGGAATTTTTAGGAAACGTTTTGTACTCTTTTGTGTTTTTCAAGTCAAATTGTGAATAAATGAGCTCCAAATGATTTATAATAAATAATAAATGCATGCAAATTGGCCATTAAAAATTATAGCTTTAATAATCAACCCTAGATCAATTTTTTTGAAGATTTTATGATCATATGATTTATTTTTAATAAGAAGAAATGCATAAATAAAAAATAAAGCTAGTAGGGATGTTTATGCAAATAAAATAACCACCAACGACTCACATGCAACTTAGCTAGAAATAATGAACTATGACTTGATTTTTCAGTATTAAATAGCATACCTTTTATTTTAAATGCAATTACTATTTTTTATTGAATTTATAAATATTTTATATATTTGATATTTATGATTGGTCTAGACTAGATGTTGACCTCTGATCAACGCCTTCATCCATGGTTGACCCGACCCGATTCTCTTCGCTGGAGCTTTTTCTCCCATTTTTCCTGATAGTGTCAGCCCTGCTCTCGCCCGGATTCATTGCCCAAGCTTCCTCTTATGATCCATGACCTTCACGGATCCCTGGGAAAGCGTGGATCTTCCTAGGGTTGCACGCTATCGATTGAGCATTCCAGCCTCTTGGGAACCATATAAAGCATCTCCTCCGCCTCCGCAGTGCAGCAGCTTGTTCCTCGCCACCCTTGCGACCCCTATCCATCTCCAGCTGAGTGGCGGCTACCTGGAGAGACCTTCGGAGTTCGGATTGGTGATAAATCGATGCATCTTGGTCGGACCTCCACTGCGTTTAGCCTCCTCGGCCTGTCATTGCCCAGTTGAGGGCATTACCTCAACGCTCGCCTTCGCCTGAAGTTAGGAGCCTCTCTGATCCTTCAGGTACCTATCCTATCCCTCGCGTTTTTCCTTTCAATTCCATCTATCCCATTTCGCTCAACCGCACAACACCTACTCCGACCAGCTAGTCGGAGCCTCGTTACCCACATCTCATCCTTATCGATCGAACCGTCTACGACCACTCCACCTTGCACCGTGACCTGATCATCTTGGGACTCGACCCTGAGGTCGAGGTTGAGGCCGAGATCTCCTCCCACTACCTTCGTCGGAGATCGACTTCCATTCTCTCATGCTTGTTTCACCTCTAGATTCAATAACCTAGACCGCAGCCATGCCCCGAGTCTTCCCTACCCCTTGCGGGAGTTAGTTCACTCAGAAGACCACCTTTGGCCACCCAACTGCTCAAGCAGAGAAGGACCAGGAGGAGCATGACCACCACACCCTTCTCACCATTGCCACCTCCATCGAAGCTATCCAGCGGAAGCGAAGCACTCTCACGACCGCACTGAACCCGTTGGTGGGCACATCGGAGCAGCGGATCGCTTCCATTCCCCGCTTGATGTTTGCCCTGGAGCAGTTCTTCCACCATTCTCAGTTATCGTCGGATGAAGCCTTCCTCTGCCAAATTTCATCTTAGCCACCGATAGCAGCAGCTTTTCCACCGTTGGATCTGACACCATCTGACAACACGTCCCCAATATTCCCTAGTCGTCAGATCTGCGGCGTCAGAAGATCAGGCCAGTACGATAGCGCCTGCACCCGAGCTGTCACGTGCCCCCTTATGCACCGCACACCTGCAAGGGGTATATTTCCCTTTTCCCTTTGTTTTTCTCAGTATTTCTTTTTAGTACAGAAAATAAAATGTTTAGTTCAAGACATTTACAGTTTGTAACTTGTAGTTTGGTATATTAGCATTTTAGTCCAGTTGACCTGACGTCCCATGTTGTCCCACGTGTTTATCTGGTGCTTTTGCATATCTTGTCCTGAACTTCATGTATGTTGCATTCTGAATGAATATTTTTTGATATTTGCATTTACACCCCTGTGAGGTGTATTCACGTGTTGCACGCGTGTTCCTTGGGCTTTTTGTATCATTGGCCCCCGAGCTTTTTATCCATATTATTATTTGGCTTGGAACTTTATAGTGATTATAATTAGGTCCATGTGCATTGTGTGTCTTCTCTCTTATTAAATAATCATCAAATTAAGTCCAAGAATCATGAAAATAATACTATAAGCTCATGCTAAAATGTATTATTTATTGTAATTTTTAGAATAAATATTGTTGTGTATCTCATTTCCTTAAAATATAAAACACATAAAAAATGCTCTATCTGTTTTATAAAAAAAATATATAATTTGTTTTAAAAGTTACAAAAAAATTAGTGTGTGCTTGTCTTTGTGTGCTTTGCCTTCAGTAGCATTTTTGTGCTAAAAAAAAACCCTAAAAATCTAAAAACTCTCAACAACATATAAAAATCATTAAAAATTCTAAAAAATAAAAAAAAGGATGTCAGTTTCTGTTTGTAGATCTTTTGATTTACTTTCTGACAAAAATCACAACCAGGACATTAGGGCACATTTAGTATTTTAAATGTGCCTTTTAGTCCAGACTGTACACAGTTTTCCCTTCTTGCATTCGTTTGATTTTTTATAAAATTGTGTAAAAATTTGAAAAACCCCATAAAATTATAAAAAATACCTGAATATTTGAAAACATATAAATATTTTTGTTTCTGATTTTTTAGCATTCTTTACCTTAATAAAAATTGTGAATGCTTGCTTTAGTGCTTTATTACTTTATTTCTCTTGCTTGCCTTTTCCTTTATTTCTGAAAATATAAAAATTCGCAAAAATAAAATTTAATAAAAAATATGCCTTTATTTGTCTGACCACGACTACTTCTTAGGTTTTATTCGTGTTCCTTGAGTTCGACCCTCGTAGCTATACAAAGTTGAAATAAAATAGCGGAGACCGCTAACATTGTTTTGAGTGTGTTATATGTTGTTTGTGTTGTTTCTAATTTGCTTGTTGACTTAGCCTTGTGATTTGGGTCGCAACGACCTTGTATTTATTTTATTCCTTAACCCGTGTCTAAGGCGTGACAACAAAATGGCGTTATTGTCGGGTAGCATGACTTAGTAGTCTTTTCAGATATTTGTATCTTTTTATCTCTATCTTATATAATTGATTTTCTGACATTCTTCTTGCTTGGCTTTTTGTCCGAAGGACTGCCTGAGGACGTTGCGGCTTTCGGTTGGAGTAACCGTACCCGAGGAAGAGTAGGAGAAGAGAAAGAATTAGTTACATTAGATAGAGTAGGGTAATTAGATTTATTTTATTAGCACATTTATTATTGTAATAATTCTTGGACCCTTGGACACTTCTTCTTGGAATAGTCCTATCGGGGTAAGTTTTGTCGAGCACCGGTGTGCTCGGAGGACCTCACCATTTTTCGTCGGTTTTATTTTATCGTATTTTTTTATTTGATTCTCGAAGAATATGGCCCTAGACATAGGATTTTCTCTTGATTTTGACGTAAGCACCATAAGGCCCAATCCCTAATTATTTGCTTGCATCTATAGTTCGTAATTGGACCTTATTATTAATTCATAATAAAAAGTTGATTTGATTGATTGAGAGGTCACGTGCGTCTAGAGGTCATATATAGTACTTGTAGGATCCGTTGTGGCAGACACTGATCGGCATCAGAGACCGAACATTGACCTCTCGCTCTGATCAGTTAACTATTGTGCTTCCTGATCACTGAAATTGCTCCTCTAAGGCCATTTTCTACGTGCATCATTTAGATTAGTTTTAATTCAGTTTTTAAATTTATGCGCAGATCACCCTGCATGTAGAGTGCTGGAGTCAAGTACACATATCTTACCTTGCATGCATCAACGTGTTTGATTGTACATTAGCTTTTTCGACTTCCTCTGCCTGATTTTGGACTTAAAAGAATTCAGGACATCGAAAAAATCATTGGCGTTTGATTGTTTCTGAATATTATCATAAAAAGATAAAGCTATAAAATTTTGACTATTAATGCAAACTTGATCTTAAAAGATATCTCACTTAAAAATCTATTTTAGGAGAGTCATGCCCTCCATGTTTCGTTTACTTGCGCGAGAGAGTGACCCGTACAATAGGCTAGATTCATACCTGAACATCCATTAGACTTCTGATCTTGGGGCTGGTCCTTCTCCAATGAGGATCTATCCGATAACCAGTAAAATGGACCGGGACGTCCATAATAGATTGAGTTAATCGGGTAGCCGGTAAACAGTCCGCAATTCATACTTGATGGGAACGATCTATCTTTGGGATTGGGACAGTCTCTTAGGAGCATCGGATTCCTACAAGCTAGCTTAATTGCTCGGCAAGACTAATATATCACCTAAAATAAAATCGATAAGATAATCGACCTATCCTTTTCATTCATCAGCTCGTGTTGAGTAGGTGAATTGGGGGTTTGACTTCTGATCTTATTTTCTTTCCAGATGTCATATGCACTATTCACACATCATGATGATGGGCCGAAGGTCCCTTAGACCACCTTTGGTAGACCTACTCTCGAGCACTCCACCTCATTCATCTAGGGAGATTATGGAGAGCCTAGACCCGCTCTCCGAACCCTAGTTCGATTCCACCCTTTTCCACCTTGATCGCCCTTCTTCTAGTCCTGAGGTGACCAAGCAGAGAATAGCATGGATATTTGTACATTTGACGGCACCTGAACTCAGGTCTTTTCCTTTGTAGAGACTCGCGAGATGGCCAGCAGTGAGGAGCACACCAATCGACAGTTCCAGGGTTTGACCTATGTTCTAGATCAGTGCACCATCAACAACACACATTTAGCCTCCCTGAAGATGATGAAAAGACATGTCAGAGATCATGGAGTCTTTATGGCCGAGGTATCTAGAGAGTTAGCACAATTGCGAGCTGACAGAGACCAACCACGCGGTGGAGACATCCCAGCACCTGGTGGAGGAGCAGACGGACACCTGGAGGATCAGCCAGAGCTAGTCAGACAATCGTGACCGATGACGCAGTTGCACAGCCCTGGTACAACTCTCACCCATCGTTGGATTCAGCTCCCTAAGATTCTGGGTGACTTCAAGCTCAGCCCCAAATGATTCATCTCTTGCCCATGTTCCATGGGCTCACCACCGAGGAGTCGCATATGCATTTGCAGGAGTTTGAGATGTTCTGCAGCACGATTCATGGATGAGGACACCATAAAGGCCATAGCATTTCCATTTTCCCTCGTCGACAGAGCAGCCTAAGGGATGAAGCATTTAGGGAGATACGTTACCACTTGGGAGTAGTTCCTGATCGAGTACTTGAACAAGTATTATCCACTCGGGCAGACCAATGCATCGAGGTCTCTGATTAATAACTTCACAATGATCCCCAACGAGAAGTTCCATGTGGCGTGGGATCGATTTCGTGAGCTCATCGATTGGTGTCCACACCATGACATATCCAAGCCCAATCTTGTGCATAGTTTCTTTTGTTAACTGACATCGAAATTGTAGGGGCTTGTCAACCCTTCTTGCGGGTTATATTACTTCGCCAAGGACGAGGACTAGGTCTGGGCTTG
This sequence comes from Ottelia alismoides, assembly GCA_037367405.1. NCBI lineage: Eukaryota > Viridiplantae > Streptophyta > Magnoliopsida > Alismatales > Hydrocharitaceae > Ottelia > Ottelia alismoides. The sequence goes on along the minus strand of JAZKJV010003157.1, from coordinate 61,171 downwards.
CTATGAGGACATGGTCGAAAACTACACCGTGATGTCCCAGACTCGAGTCTACACACAAGGGAAGCCCCTTCCACAGGTCGTGTCCCATCAGAGGATAACACGAGTTGATGCAGGTCCACCCACTTCGTCGTCACAGTAGCACATGCAAAGTCGTCGGCAGCTAACACAGGTATAATCAGCGAGAAGTTGGACCGCATGGAGATTATCGAGAAGAAGCAGTGCTAGGGCATGACGCATATCGATCAGTTGGCACATACCCTCAATGACCTGAAGAACCAGATCATGTACCTCAAAGATGTACAGACAACTTCCCAGCCCTATCTCAACTTACGAGCTGACCCTAGCAGCAACATCTCTTCCCAACCACCTGCTTTGTACCGCCGGGTCCACCAGATTCAAGTAGAGGTGGTTCAACAGTTGCCCTAGTAATCTCATCTACCGCCATCTCAGGACACTCAGATGGTGGTGTATCAACAGGATTAGCCACTGGCAGTTCTTACCCCTTTCCCTTACGAGTAGGAGCAATTGATGGATGTCAATAGGATTTGGTATGACCGACATCTCGGGATCCGTCACGATCACCCAAGATTCAAGTGGTATATTGGAGGCACCTCATCCCAGCAAAAACCTCTTACTCAGGGCAGATCGAGCAGCCAGCCTCAACAACAACAACCCCAGTACTCCCACTACCCACAACCGCATTACTAGTTAGGTCCTCTTCCCTATCAATAGAGACAACGGTGGAGGCAACAACCTCTGCAGCAGTTCACTCAGCTTCCCCCTCACTAGTTCCAGCAGCCTCATTTCCAGCGAGACAACTCGTCTGATTCTCATGGTCATACCTATGAGAACCCTACCCTTGACGATCTAGCCTGCTTACTCTCAGATCAACAGGCATCCTTTAGGCATGAGATGCACAAGTTTCGCCACGAGATGAGGGATATCATAAAGAGCAAGGCTACCATACCCGCTCAGATCTAGCCCAACCCAAACAATCTCAAGAGGAAATCTGGGAAGGTACAACTCACAGAGGCCACCACTACTAGTGAGTCATTGGGTGATATTTCTTCATACACATTCGATGCAGATTTTGTGTCACCTAGGATCGGTAGGATGCCAGCTGACAGAGCCTTGTCTGAGCAACGACACTATTATGAGCCAGTAGCGCCAAACGAGGAGGACAATAGTGTTGGTGTCGCTGATGATGGTGTTGATGACGGTGGTTCTGAATCCCTTAAGGATGATGATCCATTCAATGGTACCGATGCCCTCGCTTCTCCAAATGTAGTTGGTGGTACTGACACCACCAGTACTATTCCTGTTGTGTTTCAACATGTTTCTGTATCTCAGGACTACTATAAAAAGACAAAAACAAATAAAGGAAATATTTCTTCGTCTCATGCGATTCCATATGTGATGCATGATGACCTTCGTATGAATTCCATTCCTCCACAACAATAGGAACCAATTCCTAGCCCTCTATCCGAGGTGGGCCCATCCATCACCTTCCCTCAAGCACTCCGCTTGGCTAAGGGGAATAAAAAAGAAAGTCCAAAAAAGAACGAGAAGTTAGAGTCCAACCAACAGACGATAGATAGATTCTACATTCAGCTGACTCTACAGGAGGCACTTGAGCACATCTCACTTTTCCAAAAGAACTTGAGAGAGAAGACCACCATCCATAGGAAGAAGAGGAGCCATCAGGCAGAGATCCATGTGCTCATCTGTGCAACCTGCTTCGCCATACAAAACCATTTGCTAACCAAGATGCCAGATGCATGAGCTCCCTATGTCAGATGCCACATTCATGTGCAGAGATTGGATCGTACTCTACTAAACAATGGCTCTTCCATCAACCTTCTTCCGACAACCTTACTCGACCGATTTGAGTTTGATCCTATTAGACATAGTAGGACAATCCATCAGTTCGTTGATCGATCTGTCAAGTGGCTGAAGGGGTTGTTGAAGGACGTGGTCGTCACAATTCAATGCTTGAAATTCTTTGTGGACTTCGTAGTGTTGGACATAGAGATCCCTGAGTTTATGACAGATACCCCCATAATTCTAGGACGATCATTCTTGGGCACAGCCAAGGCGGTGTCCGACCATGATAGCGGGAAGGTGTATTTTCGCGTTGAGGGAGAAAGTAATCAAATAGAGACGATCAACGAGACTAGAGCACGAGATTCTACTTGCTTAGAGCAGTCCAGAGATACAGAGCAGAAGACAGAGGTAGAGCGAGACGTCTACTAGGAGTGTGACTTTGTTATCACTGGTGATGAAGCACTTTGACCGACCCCGTTTCTTGAGCCCTTCTCTCACTATCAAACACTACAGATTTACAACTTCTAGTAGAGAAGAGTTTAGAGATCACACTCTTGGTCGAGTTTGAGGCTGACAACTCCGTTCAGGATAGCGAAGAAGAATTCATTTCTTATGCTTCTGACTCAGATCCCTTGGATTGAGACATAGACTGGAATGATTTCGATGACTATTTTCCTTGTCTCATTCCCACAGAGCCAACAACTAGGGTGGAGACTGAGCCAGTGCTGAGTACAGACGCACCAGCAGGGACATTTTCACTAGAGTTTCATGATCAGCGAGAGTTCTCACATTCAAATATGGTTGCATTAACTCAGACATTCCAAAAGCCAGATTTTATAGCTCCCAGTTGCCCAGAATTGAAGCCTTTACTGTAGTCGCCAAAGTATAGATTCGTTGCGGGTGAGCATAAGATATACCCAGTCATTTTCTCAGCTGGTTTGACTGGATAGCAAGAATCTAGTTTGATGGAGGTTCTTGAATGGAACCGCAAGGCAATAGGATGGAGCATAGCTAATCTCTAGAGGACAAGTCTGGCCATGTGCTCTCATTATATCTATCTCGAAGAGGACGCGGAGCCATCACGTGAGTTGCAGCGATGGCTGAACCTGAATCTTCGAGAGGCGATCATGAAAGAGATATCCAAATGGTGGAGCGTCTAATTTATCTACCCCATCTCTGACTCCAAGTGGATTAGTCCATTCCATGTGGTGCCCATGAAGATGGGAATCACCGCAGTTGTGAGTGAGTCTTGAGAGGATATTGCTACCTGGTTACCCACTTCTTGGAGGGTTTGTGTGGACTACAGATGATTGAACCATGCCACCAAGAAGTATCATTTCCTGCTACGTTTTATTTATCAGATTATAGAGAGGCTAGCTAGTAAGAGTCACTACTATTTCCTTGAAGGGTACTATGGCACACGAAGACCAAGATAAAATGACATTCACATGTCCATTTGGGACTTATGCTTTCAAATAGATGCCCTTTGGTCTAAGTAACACCCCGGAGACATTCCAAAGGTGCATGTTGTCCGACTTCTCAGACATGGTGAGTGACTGCTGAGAAGTCTTCTTGGATGATTTCTTGATCTACGATGACAGGTTTGATGCTTGTCTTGATTACCTAGACCGAGTGCTTCAGCGTTGTATTGAGGTGCATCTTGTTTTATCACGAGAGAAGAGTCACTTCATGGTGACTCAGGGGATAGTGCTCGGTCATATCATCTCCAACAGAGGCATGGAGGTTGATCTGACCAAGGTAGATATCATTAGGAAACTCAATCCACCATCCAACCTACGACAGTTGCGGTCTTCTCTAGGGCATGTCGATTTCTACCGACATTTTATTCTGGACTTCAGCATGATTGCCTGACTGTTCACTGATCTGGTAATGAAAGACATCGAGTTCATTGTGGATGGTAAGTGTCTTTCATCATTCGAGACTCTCAAGAATCTAGTTGTTGTGGATCCTGTCCTTCAACCGCTTGATTGGTCTGTCCCATTCGAAATCATGTTGGATGCCTCTGATTTTGCCGTGGGGTCTGTGCTAGGATAGAGGAGGGACGTATTACCATTTGCCATTCACTATGCTATTCGTACATTGCATGCAGCCCAACGGAACTACACAGTCACGGAGAAAGAGATTCTAGCCAAAGTATTTGCCTTGGACAAGTTCATATCGTATATTCTTGGATCCAAAGTGACTATCTATATTGATCATACCACCATCAGGTACCTCATGGCAAAGAAGGATGCCAAAGAGAGACTAATTAGATGGATCCTTCTACTCCATGAGTTTGATATTGAGACTAAGGATAAGCCTACAGTTAAAAATGTGATGGCAGATCATCTCTCTCAATTGGAACATCTTGAGGAATCTGAGCAGATTGAGCCTATTAATAAGACCTTCCCGAATGAGGCCATCCTTGCTATGCCTCGCTCCCATGGTACGCCGACATTGTGAACTATTTTGTTGCCAAGAAAGTTCCGCAGGGTTGGCCCAGACATCGATTCAAGACCTTCCTTGCGAAGGCCAAATAATACCAATGGGAGGATCCCATCCTTTATCATGAAAGAGGGGATAATGTCTGGCATCAGTGTATTCCTCAAGAGGAGCACCACATCATCCTCACTTACTGCCACAAGCTTGAGGCTGGAGGACATCATTCTGGGTGGAGAACAACATAGAAAGTGCTCTAATATGGCCTATGATGGCCTACCCTCTTCAAGGATTCTGATGAATTCGTGAAGAGGTGTACTGACGGTCAGATGATGTGCACTTGTGGACATCATGTTATGATGCGAATGCAGCCCATTCACCTCTGCGAGGTCTTTGATGCATGGGGCATTGATTTCATGGGTCCATTCCCTAAGAGTCAGGGATTCGAGTACATTACGTTGGCTATTGACTATGTGAGTCATTGGATTGAGGCCATTCCCGCCCGAACCACAGATGTTAAGACCATTTACAGATTTTTGAGGAAGAATATCATTTAACGGTTCGGGGTGCATAGAGTATTGATATCAGATGGGTGGTCTCATTTTATCAACGATAAGTTAAAGGCCCTTGCTAACGAGTTCAGCATAGACCATCGAGTCGCCCCTCCATATCATACTCAGACCAATGGTCTTGCTGAAGTATCGAATAGGGAGATCAAGATGATACTGCAGAAGGTAGTCCACCCAGATCGAAAGGAGTGGTCACAGCTATTGAATTCGATTTTGTGGGCATATCGGATTTCCTTTAAGACACCTTTGGGTACGTCTCCCTTTTGTCTTGTTTATGGCAAGCCATGCCATTTACCTGTGGAGATTAAGCATAAGTTACTTTTTGGCTATCACTGAGATAGTATTGGAACCAGAGAGTATATGAGATCAAGGAAGGCAAAATTGGAAGCCCTGGAGGAGCTTAGAGATACAACCTTTTCGAGTAGCCTATAGTATAAGGAGCGAGTGAAGATATGGCATGATTACCATATCGGGCATAAACAGTTTGAGCCAGATTAGAGAGTATGGTTATTCGATTCCAGGCTTATATTATTTCCAGAGAAATTGCAGAGTAAGTGAAAGGGACCATACATGGTCTGAAAAGTGCATGATAACGGTTGTATCAATATATCTGAGATGTCATCTGAGTCCACGTTTTGCGTTAACAGTCAACACCTTAAGCCATATCTAGATCATGATCCGCTGATCTTTGACATGGCCCCAATTCATTTTGCATGAGATGTGGTCTTTGACTCACTTCATTTGCATCTCATGCCTGATTATCCATATCTTCCGCCATTGTATAGATCCATATGTCCATATCGCACATTCTTTGTCTAACATCCCATCTCCATCTTAAGATTGTGCTAGACTTAGGGTGTACTCTATCCTAAGTATAGGGGGTGTCAGATTTTTTATTATTCTTTTGATACTTTTTACCTCTATTTTGCTGCTTATACTAGGGATATTCTATCGTAAGTATAGGGGAGGTAGATTTGGTACATTATAACCCTCAGTCTTCCCCTTGTGTACAATCTTTTATCCATAGGATTGCTTGATCCTAAGTATAGGGCGAATCACAGACTTATATTGATTTTAATTCTTTCATTCATCGTCGTAGTATAGCCCTTCTTTTCACTTCCTTATACTAAACATGAGTTATGTCTTCTTCATCGCTCATTGATCACTTAGAGGACACCGTTCGGGATAAGTTTTGGGGGGTTGTTGTATCTTTGCAAATATACATTAGCCATAACTTGTACTTTTTGTGAGTATGTTAGTAAATAAAATGGCTAAAAACCACAAAGCTAAAAATCACAAAAATTTTAAAATTTTTCCTTGCACATAAAATTCTTTCTTGCTCATACATGTTTGTAAATAACTATTTGAAAACTATTTTTGTAAAAATGTTTTGTTTATGAAAACTTTGTAAATATCGTTTATACAAAAATTACGTATATAGTACACATTTTTTGAAAAATGTTTGAAAAATAAAAGTTTGCAAAAAACCCATGTGTAAATGTTTGTAAATAGTTTGCAAAACTTTTGCATTCATGCATGCATGTATTCAAACATTTTCAAAAATTTTGCATGTTTCAAAAAATGTTGAAAAATTGCATAAAAGGAGTTTTATACAAAGTTTTGCAAATTCTTATGAATCATAGTTAGCATTTAAATTAGTCTGGAATTAATTTGGAAAATGGAGCTTGGTTAAGACCTTAATCCACCTAATTCTCAGAGGAACCTTATAGGATTTGGGGTTAAGACTTTTCAGGTTCATTAGTAACTTAATGCTTTGAGTCCACTTGGCTATGTTCACATGTCATCTTGTTGAACCTAAGTAGAACATTTAACAACGAATGTATGACTCTCACAGACAATGGCTTTACTTGGACCAACACCTTACACATAGCTCTCCACAGATGAAGTGGTGAGGAGGTAGCTTTCCTTGACTTAGGGAAGCATACAAAGGTATTACATCTAGGCGGAACCTCTCGTCTTCCTTTAGGGAGGGAGGTGCATCACAACTTGGTCTGGCAGTGTTGAGGTGTAAAGATAGGAGTTGTGGGTTGCAATATGCTTCAAAAGAGGTATAGTCTACTGGCTCAAGATGAAAAAGTCCTCATGTATATGTTACACCAAGTTGATATGTTATATATATGCACATAAAAAATGTGCAAAAGCAAGAAAAACACTAAAAAAGTGGACATTCCTGATAGAAAATAAAATACCTGCCGGAGTGTATATAGTCAAATAAAGCAAAGCTTATGTATAACACCTTCTCATCTCATGAAGCCTGTAGTGGGAGACATAGCTACACTGGTTGGGCTCCCAGAGATACGTGGCTACACTGGCCACGGTCCGTTCTCTTCTTTCCCCCTCTTCTTGAGCCGGTTGAACTTGAACTTAGAAGGGACTACCACGTTCCTCGAGGAAAGAGCGGCTAGACTGAGGAATTAGAGTTACCTTGCTGAGGGAGGTTGTTTCTTTGTCATTTCTGAGGTGGGGAGCTACATATAACTTACACAATACAAGGAAAGATACATGGTCATTAGAGTTTACGTATGTAGACTTGTTCTGATGTGGATTATTGAGGAGTATTGACCATAGATTGGTGGAACTTAAAGGTTGTTGAGTCTTAAACGTAGGTACCGATAAGGTTCCGACAAACTAATAATCTAAATGTCTGACTGAGGTCCACACTTCAATTTAATGAAGACAAGTTTAATAATCAACTTTGTTTATCCTTCTCTTTCTTTTCTTTTCTTTTTCAATTCTTTTCCAAATAAGTGTTTGCTAAGAGACAAGATAAGGTAAAGTATAAAGGGTGATGAATCCCTGATTCTCACTCCTTATTCATTTATTTTAGCTATTTCTCTTGGCATAGCAGCATGTAAACATAAGCTAGCATTCAACATGCATATGATAACATATCATAAATATCACGTATTTGTGCAAAAGAAAAGAATAAAGGAAAAGAAAAGGAAGGAGCTATTTAGAATAAATATAGAGTGATGTGAACCCCAAGAGAAGGTTAAGCCTTGACCGGATCACCAAATAAAATAAGTAGAGAGAGATAGGGCCTGCTCTGTAGTGTATATATTACCTATATATATATATATATATAAATAATTATTGTTGACCAAAATAAAATTAAATTATTATTTTACCTCCTTATACATATTTCTAAAAATAAAATAAAATAAAAAATAAAATCCTCTTTCATTGTACAAAGCATATGTATGTATGTATATATATATATATCAAAATCCCCTATTTGTTTTAATACTGTAAATAACTCATAAAAATAAAATAAAAAATATTTTGTACTCAAATCATGTTGAAAATAAATAAAATATATAATTGGGGTGTTATTTAAAACTAACATTATAAAAATAATTGTACATAATATATAGGTATATTGTACATGTATATAAGACTATATATTGTATATACAGTAATTTGTTTTTCATAAATATAATTCAAAATCACATAAAAAGTTTGAAAATAATAGACATTTTTCGTTTTATATATTTTTTATTTTGAATGCAATTACTATTTTTTATTGAATTCATAAATAATTTGTGTATTTGATTATTCTGATTGGTCCAGACCGGATGTTGACCTCCTTCCAGGGCTGACCCGACTCGATTCTCTTCAACGGAGCCTTTTCACACATTTTTCCTGATTGGGTCAGCCTTGCTCTCACCCCAATTCTTTGCCTGAGCTTCCTCCTCAGATCCATGACCCCCACAGATCCCTAGGAAAGCGTGGATCTTCTTAGGGTTGCGCTCAACAGATCGAACATTCCAGCCTCTTGGGAACCCTATAAAGCATCTCCTCCTCCTCCGTAGCTCAGCAGCTTGTTCCTCACCACCCTTGCGACCCCTAGCCAACTCTAGCCGAGTGACAACTGCCTGGAGCGACCTTCGCACTTCGGATTAATGATGAATCGATGCAGCTCAACATATTTGGTCGGACCTCCGCTGCGTTTAGCCTCCTTGGCCTGTCATAGCCCAGTTAAGGCCATCACCTCGATGCTCGCCTTTGCCTGAAGCTTAGGAGCCTCTCTGATCCTTCAGATACCTATCCTATCCCCACATTTTCCCTTTCGATTCCATCTATCACATTCCACTCTGCCGCACACCACCTGCTCTGACCAGCTGGTCGGAGCCTCGTTACCTACATATTATTCTTATCGATCGAACACTCTACGATCGCTGCACCTTGCACCACGACCTGATCATCCTTGGATAACCCTGAGGTCGAGGTTAAGGCCGAGATCTCCTCCTACCGCCTTCGCTGGAGATCGACTTCCATTCGCCCATGCTTTTTTCACCTCTAGCTTCAATAACCTAGACCGGAGCCATGCCCCGAGTCTTCCCTACCCCTTGCTGGTGTTGGTTCACGCAGAAGACCACCTTTGGCCTCCCAGCTGCACGGGTGGAGTTGTTCCAGGAGGAGCTTGACCACCGCACCCATCTGCCCGTTGCCATCTCCATCAGGGCCGTCTAGCGGAAGCATACCACTCTCTCGAAAACACAAGACCTGTTGGTGGGCTCTTCGGAGCAGCATATCACTTCCATTGCCCGCATGAAGTTCGCCCAGGAGTTGTTCTTCCACCATCCTCAGTTATCGTCGGATGAAGCCTTCCTCTACTAGATTTCATCTCAGCCGCCTACTGCAGCACCTTTTCTACCTTTGGATATGATACCATTTGACCGCACGTCCTCAACATTCACTAGCCGTCAGAGCTGCAACGTCCGAAGATCAGGCCCGTACGAAAGTGCCTCATCTGAGCTACCACGTGTCCCCACTTGCACCGCATGACTACGAGGGGTATATTTCCCTTTTGCATTTGTTTTTATCAGTATTCCTCTTTAGTCCAGAAAATAAAAAGTTCAGTTTAAAAAGTTTGTAATTAGGACCTTGTAGTTTGGTATATTTGCATTTTAATCCAGTTGAGCTGATGTTACATGCCATCCCACGTGTTTATCTTGCGTTTTTTCATATTTTTTCCTGAACTGCATGTATGTTATGTTCTGAATGAATATTTTCTGATATTTGCATTTACACCATTGTGAGGTGTATTCACGTGTTGTATAAGTGTAGCCTGGGATTTTTGCGTCTTTGGCACGTGAGCTTTTTATCCATATTGTTAATTAGCATGGAACTTTACATTACCTACAATTAGGTCTATGTGCATTGTGTGTCTTATCTTTAATTAAATAATTATCAAATAAAATCCAATAATTATGAAAATAATACTGTAAGCTCCTGCTAACATGTATTATTTATCGTAATTTTTAGAATTAATTTTGTTGTGTATCTTATTTTCTTAGATTAAAAACACATAGAAATTGCTCTGTATGTTTTATAAAATAAAAAAATTAAAATTTATTTCAAAATTATAAAAAATTATTGTGTCCTTATCTTTGTATTCTTTACCTTCAATAAAATTTTTGTGCAAAAAACTCTTATAAAAAGCCTAGAAATCTAAAAACTCCGAAAATTTTATAAAAATCATTAAAAAATCTAAAATAATAAAAAAATAGGATTTCAGTTTCTGTTTGTCAGTCCTTTTATTTAATTTATCATAAAAATCACAAATAGGACATTATGGCACATTTAGTGTTTTAAAATTCCATTTTGTCTTGGTTGTACACTATTTTCCTTCATGCCTTCGTTTGATTTTTATTAGATCGTATAAAAATTCGAAAAACCACATTAAATTATCAAGAACATTTGAATATTTAGAAAACAAAAAAACAAATTTGATTCTAATTTTTGAGCATTTTTTACCTTAATAAAAATTATGAAGGCTTGCATTAGTGCTTTATTGCTTTATTTCTCTTGCTTACCTTTTCCTTTTTTTGAAAATATCAAAATTTGCATAATAAAAAATTAATAAATATATGCCTTTATTTGTCTGATCATGACTACTTCGTTGGTTTTATTTATGCTCCTTGAATTCGACCCTAATCGTTATACCTGGTTAAAATAAAATAGCGGAGACCGCTAAAATTGTTTTGAGTGCTTTATCTGTTATTTGTGTGATTTCTATTTGTCTTATTGACTTAGCCTTGTGATTTCGGTCGCAATGACCTTGTATTTATTTGATTCCTTAACCCGAGTCGCTAAAGCGTGTCATCACCCCCCCCCCCCCGATTGTACACACTGGAAGGAGGTCGAGGGTGGGAACAAACAAACAACGGCCCGGCCTGTCTCCCCCTATACTTAGGGTAAAATATACTTTAGTATAGAAAGAATGTTAAAAGTTGAGGAGAAAGATGAAGGGATTAAAGAGTGAGCACACGTATACACTTATCCCTCATATACTTAGAATGAAGCATATCTTAAGTATAGCAACGATGAATGCAACGAGTGAGGATTTTGGAAGACTAAAAAAATTAGAAATAGAAATAAGAAAATTAGAAAATGGTTAACTCATCAAAAATGTTTTTGATCATATTGTCTGAATCTATATATGTTGCTGCTTGAAGTTCTGCATCATATGCCACCTGAATGGAATCGACCATAGAATGGAAGGTTTCATGCTCAGGGTAAGGCTTCAGAAGCTATCCATTGATGACAAAAGGTTGTGCATTAGCTGACAATCTATATATGAGTATGCTTCCATCGTCACATACATGCTTCAAAAAGAACGACCGTGATCATTTGCTCTTCAATTTTCCAGGTAAAATTTTTATCTTTGCTTCAAAAAACCAAACTTTCTTACCCAACTCAAAGGTCTTGCCGTAGATTTGCATGTAGTGCCACTTCTTGACCTTCTCCTTATAAATAAGACTATTGTCTTATGCATAGTCATGAATTTCGAGACGTATGTTCAGATTTAGTATCATGTCCTTTGCTTATTTTTTGTTACAATTTATAGATATTGATTACCCATAATGATTTATGAATTATCTTAATGGGCAAATAGCATGGCTTGTCATATACGAGACGATAGGGAGACATTCCCAGATGGGACTTATACGTAGTCCGATAGGCTAGAGAACTGAGTCAAGCAATTGAGACCAGTTCTTTCTATCTGGACGTACAAGTTTCTAGAGAATCATCTTGATTTCTGTATTCGAACATTCTGCCAGGCCATTAGACTGTGCGTGGTACAGAGAGGCTACTCGTGGTTTTATGTACTACTCTTAAGTCTGCTTCTTCACCTCTATGTTTATGAAATGGCTTCCCCCATCTGATATGAGAATCCTAGGGATCCAAAACCGTGCAATGATATTTTCCTTTAGAAACAACCAAATGGTGTGATTGTCAATGTGTTGGGTAGGGATAGACTCCAACCAATGATGCAAGTAGTCGACAGCAAGCATAATATATTCATAGCCCTGATTGTAAGGAAATGGACCCATGAAATAAATGCCCCATGCATCAATCACATCTGAAATCAGAATATATTTGAGGGCATTGTGTCACTAATTTTTATGGTGCCACCCATCTTCTAACACTCAGTGCAATTCTTAACAAAATAATCTAAATCTTTGAATAAGGTTAGCCACCAGTGCCCGTATTGAAATACCTTTGCAGTCATTCATCTCCTAGAGTGGTGTCCTCCTGATTCTCAGGTGTGACAATTTCGAGGACACTGTGAACTTCCTCCAAAGGAATGCACCTCCTCCAGATGCTATCTTCCCCCTCACGAAAGAGATATAGATCCTCCCACTGATAGAGATAAATCTCAAATAAGAACATGTCCATCTCCAGCTTCGGCAAATCTTGTGGAGTTCTCTTGGGCACAATATAATTGACAATATCTGCAAATAAGAGGAGTGAGGTCACTCATAAAATTGTCTCACCTAGAAAGGTTTCATTAATCGGTATTAGGTTCTACTCAAGAATATCTAGCTTTGGAAATCTGGACAAATGGTTCGCCACCATATTTTGAACTCCAGGCATGTCACGTATTTCAAGATCAAATTACTATAGCATAAGGATCCATTTAATTAGTCGTGGTTTGGCATCCTTCTTTGCTTGCAAGTACTGGATGGTGGAGTGGTATGTGTAGACAATAACTTTGGATCTGAGAATGTGAGATCTGAGGCAAAGACAACTGCGAGCAGCTCTTTTCTAAATGAACTTGTAATTCTACAGTGGTTGATCAAGAATTCTATTGGCATATTGAAAAGAAAATGGAATATTGTCTCTCATCTACCCAGAACTGCTCCAATGTCATAATTGGATTCATTAGTCATGATCTTAAATGGTAGAGACCAATCTAGTGGTCGCAGAATAGGGGACTGTGTGGTGAGATCTTTTAATTGGCTAAGGTCTTGGAGGATTTTGTCATCAACAATAAAATCAACCTCCTAGCCTAGAAGCACAGTCAATGGTCGGGCGATTTTACTGAAATCCTTTGATAATCTACGATAAAAGCCCACATGCATAGGGAATGACCAGACTTCTTTCAAATTGGTCGGTGGCTCAAGATTAGAAATGACTTCCACCTTTGCAGGATCAACGTCCATGACATGCTTCAAGATGACATGGCCTAGCACAATCCCTTTAGTTACCATAAAATGGCTCTTCTCCCACAAGAGCACAAAGTTAACTGTGTATCATCTTTTTAGGACTCGGTCTGAATATGATAAACATTGATGAAATCTGTTACCTTAGACCGAGCAATTGTCAACAAGTACCTCGAGAAAACTTCCAACCATCTCTGCAAACACTACCAACATGCATCATCGAAATGTCGCTAGAATATTACGCAAACCAAATGGCATTCTACGTAAGGCAAATGTCTCAATCAAACAAGTGATGATAGCCTTTTCTTGGTCTTCTGGGGTGATAGTAATCTAATTGTACCCAGGGTATCCATCCAAAACATTCCTTCACGGCTAATCTCTGAATGATCTAGTCCATTAAGGGAAGTGGGAAATGTCCTTCTTGGTAGTTAAGTTTAGGCATCTTTAGTCGACACAAATGCACCAAGATGTAGGAACCCAATAGTCATCTCATATCCTTTGTCATTTTTGACGATGTTGTTCCCTGACTTTTTCGGCATGACATGCAAGGGACTTACCCACGTTGAATCAATTATTTAATAAATGAATCTCACATCACACCACTTCATGATCTCATTCATAACAACCACCCTGAGGTTTGGATTGTGTCTTTGCAAAAATTCACGGGATGGCTTGCTATCTTCTTCCAAGTAAATGTGATGGGAGCTGAATAATCGATTAATCCCTCAGAGATAAGAAATTCTCCAGCCAATCGCCTTGTGGTTTATTTTCAGAACTTCAAGTAGACGAGATTCTTGTTCATGAGTAAATTTCCCTTGAGTTATTTATGAATTTATGATAACATGAAACAAGTCCGACTCACTCGCAAGGAAGGCATACTTCATGTTCATTGGAAGCTGCTTGCACTCTAGGGGTATCTGGGTTTTCTTTGCGATAACCTCATGAACAACCCAGGGAATTAGTGATGTCAAATATGTCAATTGTATATTTTTCACCATTGACTCTAAAAGCTCTAAGTCTATAAATGCACAAAAAGTTTCAACGAGAGAATCTTGTTTTAGGAAATTTGCAATGATTTGGTCTTCCTCTACTAAAGTTAGGTGGCCATAAATAAATTCTTCTGGCACATCAACAAGAATCTCAACTTCCAAGATAGAGGGGATGGCAACTGTGCACTCCACTCCTTCATAGGCATAGAGGAAGTTGTTGGTTTTAATGTCATCTATGAAGAAGTTCGCGTCTCTGATTTTTGCAAGAAAATCATAGTATTCGGTTTTCCTTTTAGCACACTCTTATTAGCTACATAATATGATGCTTACGATACTTTAATCATCTGAGTTTGTACTTTTTTGTTGTTCGAGCAAAAGATAATCTGTCTGTTGCTGTAGTCCACCTTTGTTACAGTTGTTCAAAGGAACGTCCATCCAAGTACAATAGTAGTGTGCAAAAGAGGCGCTGAGGTGTCAACATTGAGGATAATGAACTCCATAGGGGAATGTATTCCCTGGATGATGACTACGACATCCTCCAAAATTCCTCAGGGCTACTTGATTGAAGTATCGGCAAATTGCAAAATCATCCTTGTCGACTTGAGAGGTCCCAACCCAAATTCCTTCAGTAGAGAAGTAGGCATCAGATTAATTGGCATTCCACTATCAAGAAGACTTTGATTGAACTCTTTATCAAACATCGTAGAGCGAATGAGAGATGCACCCATGTCTTTCTTTTTGCATGGGAGATTGTTGATTGCATTAACTGTTGTTTCCTTTAAGATATGCTTTACAATTCTTTATCATGCATGGCTCGACTGTCTCTTCGAAGTGCATGCCTCTTTAAGTCCCTTATATATGTTTGGAATGCACTTAATGGCATGTAGCAAAGGAATCTCAAGAACAATATTCTAAATGATTTGCACAACATCAAGACCTGACAAAGTTTTTTTTCAAAATATATTTCTTTTTGAAATTTTCTATAGCATCTTGAAAAGTAATATGTACGGAACCAAAATTAGAAGAAATATTATTTATATTTACAAAACCAAAATCTAAGCCCGCATCAGGCTAGATACCCAGATGAAAAGAAGTAGATTCTTCATACATCTGAAATGGTGGGCATCCCAAAATAGCAGACGGGGCTCCTTCGGTTGGTTTAGGGTCAGTTTCAAGTGTGGTCCTCTCCATATCTGTCTTAGGTTTTGCTTCAGCTATTGTTGTGAAGTATATGGAATAATCCTCAAGCGCATCACAGAAGTGTGAGCGTCGTATCGAATACGACTAAGAATGACTAGTCGTACTAGTTGTTCGGTGCAGCGGAATTTATATTTTTTCATGCGATGAAACCGCATGATCCAAGAACGATTCTCGGATCATTTCATCTATAACCACAAAAAGTATAAAGGAATACCTCTTGAAGCGTGGTTAATCGAGTCTCTACGAAAAGAGACCTCCTGTCCAAGATCCGATCGTCGGAGAAGAAGCTTGCGAGTGCGGGGATGAGTCCCATTGTCCTCGCAATCCAACGAGTTGATCCAAGCACGGTGAACTCCTGATATCGTCATACAAGATCGAACGTCTCCTTCGTGAGCGGAGCACTCCAAGAAGACGGAGAACCGAAGAATGTCGAAGCGGCGACGCGGTGGCGTAGGCGGCGACGATGATCTCCCCTAAGGTTTGGTGGATGGCCACCAAGTAGAGGGAGAGAGAGTTGGTGTCTGGGGAGAGAGAGAGATGTGTGTCAAAAAGCATGTACTAGATAGCATAGTATGACTCTCTATTTATAGGGTTTTAGGATCCATGGATCTCAATCCATGGGACATATAAAATCAATGGATGAGATTGATTTATTTCAATCCAATGGTCAATATTGTTGTTGGTAAAAGCCAACAACTTATGATTTAATTTGGATAAAATATATTTGATAAATTAAATATACATCAATCCTAGCATTAAACCAATCAAATAATGATGCAATTGGCATGGAGATTACATCTCCCATGTCAACATGGTGGACGGCCACCAATTCCCTATAGGACTAGGTAGCCGTCCACATGTTACCATGTGGAGCCAATCTCATGAGATGAGATTTCATATCTCCATGTAATTCTCCTTTATTTAATTCCAACAACTTTTGATGTGATTTATTCTCCAAAAATAACTCATAATTAATTTTGAGAATATTGCAATCTTGCCATTGGAAAATTGTGAATCACATTCACAACCCAAAACAAAATATAATTTACATTTTCAATTAATTAAACAATGTGTATCCAATACACATTAATAAATAATCAACAAATATAAATTATAATTAGCTCTCTCAAATACATTATAAATCACATTTATAATATATTATGAAAAAATTGGGTATTACTATCCACATTATTTTTATCCACAATAATTAAATCACATTTAATTATATTCGATAATTTCCACACACATCAAGATAAACAAATCACATCTAATTATCAATTTCTTAATGCTTAGATCTTATGGAATTATTCTTGAACCCTTTCAAGAATAATGTGATTTCTCCTTAGATACTTGGAGATAAGGTCATGGCGATTGTATTGTTCTACGTATAGTGACTTGGATATTGAGATCACATCTCCAATCCAGATCCCGTGGACCTCTCATAGATGCTTGATTAAATCAAGGTTGTAAACCTAATCTTCTCATTGCATCTCAATCTTATTCAGATCAATGTCCAATACATGGACTATGATTAGGTTACTTCTCTACTGAGTGGAGTCACTAAAATCCAGACCTGTTTCATTACTCCCTCGGAATGGAAGCATCATGGTTATACAATCGTTTATGATCAAATCACCCTCAGGTATTCCCAACACATGTACAACCTGCATACTGGAAGACCTATGATCATCATGAATATATAGATCACTTTTACACTGTCATCTTCAGGGTTTGATCACTAAGTTTCTCAATCATGGTCCTTGGGATTTGCTACAGATCATATGCTTTCACAAAGCATATATCTTACCTTCAAATTCATGTCATGCTTCCAAAGCATGACAACCATGCATGGAATTTGATAAGTCCCGATACCTCATGAATGAGCTCATGTCTCTCGGTTCACAAGTGAACATGTATGATCACTTTGAGAGATCGTATTACTCATATGTCCTTACATGCACACCAGCTCGCCAGTGTCTAGACCTTGGTTAGGTCTTCAACCTATTGGTCTGCCAAATGTACACACTCAGACATATAGCAGTACATTTGTCTCTAGTCAGAGGATGTTTGCCTATGATGTGACAGTATTCATCATAGGTCTTTGGTTATCTCGATCTCGTTAGGTCAACCCATTGACTCAACTAATCTGATACCTCTGAATCACTATTCCCATGAAGAGGACCTGCATCAAGAGGTCGATCATATATCAACCTAATGATAAAGGATGGCCTTATCCTACTCAGGATGGAGATCATCACTTGACAGTCATTTGATGATACTTGATGAGTCCTCTATCTAACTCCTTAGACATTCATGCAAGCATCAGCCTCTATGATTAATCAATGAATAAACAGAAGTTTGATTATCAAGTTGGCCATGGTACATAACCCTTATTCTACAGAGGGACCTTATAGTGCATTCATTTAATCAATTTCAGAAAGGGAGTGAAACATAATAAATAACTTTTATTGAAAAATAATTTATTACAATAACATTTATTGTAGGAATGGTTCGCCTCGGGCTCACATTGCTAAGAATCTCCCACTAGCCGTCAGAACCATTCAGGAACAATCGTTAAACCCATAATCATTACATGCTGGTCAAAAACCTTCAGTGTTAGAGGTTAGGTAAAAGGATCAACAATGTTGTCGGCACATGCCACCTTGGTGATGATGATGTCACCACTCTTTTGAATCTCCCGAATGATGTGGTATTTCCTTTCCACATGCTTGCTCTTCTGATGCCATCTGGGTTCCTTCGCCTGTGCTATGGCTCTCATGTTCTCACAGAGTAGCGGGATGGGAGTATCAGAGGAAACTACGCCAAGCTCTAGGATGAACTTGCGCAACCACGCCGCCTCCTTTACAGCATCTGATGCTGTAATGTACTCAGCTTCTATTGTTGAATCTATTGTAGTGTCCTGCTTCTTGCTTCCCCAGGTCACAACACCACCATTCAATAGGAATACGAACCCTGATATCGACTTTCGATCATCAATATCCGATTGGAAGTCAGAATCTGTATATCCCAAGACTTGGAGATCACCATCTCCATAGACCAAGATGAAATCTTGCGTCTGTCTTAGATATTTGAATATGTTCTTTACTGCATTCCAGTGTTGTTCTCCATAGCAGGATTGGTAACGACAAATCACTCCCACTACATGGCAGATATCTGGCCAAGTACACATCATAGTATACATTAAGCTTCCTATAGCTGATGCATAAGGGCATCCAGCCATGGCTTTCTTTTCCTCAACAGTTGGAGGAGCCATTCCTTTAGACAGGTGGATACCATGTCTTAAGTGTAGGAATCCTTTCTTGAAACTATCCATATGGAATCGTTCAAGAATCT
Organism: Ottelia alismoides; assembly: GCA_037367405.1. Classification (NCBI taxonomy): domain Eukaryota; kingdom Viridiplantae; phylum Streptophyta; class Magnoliopsida; order Alismatales; family Hydrocharitaceae; genus Ottelia; species Ottelia alismoides. Next base: position 42,322 of record JAZKJV010003157.1, on the reverse strand, counting down.
TCTTAATGTATCGATGTTGTGACAATCCCAATATCCTCTTTTCTCGGTTTCTGAACAACTCCATACCCAAGATGTAAGAGGCTACTCCAAGATCTTTCATATCAAAGGTATGGGATAGACAAATCTTTGCACTTATCATCATCCCTATATCATTCCCAATGAAAAGGATGTCATCTACATAAAGCACGATGAACACAATGACGCTCCCACTAAGCATCTTGTACACACAAGGTTCATCAGGATTCTGCACAAAATCATAATTCTTTATGGTTTCGTCAAATCTAATGTTCCGGCTACGATAAGCTTGCTTGAGCCCATAGATGGATTTCTTCAGCTTGTATATGTTTCCATCCTCAGTTATGAACCCTGGGGCTGCTCCATATAGATATCCTCCTTTAGGTATCCATTGAGGAAAGTCGTCTTGACGTCCATCTGCCAGATGTCGTAGTCAAGATATGCAGCTATAGCTAGCAGTGTCCTGATGGATTTAAGCATAGCCACATGAGAGAATGTCTCATCGTAGTTGATGCCTTCTTTCTGTGTGTAGCCCTTGGCTACGAGCCGTGCCTTGAAAGTCTCTACTTTCCCATCAGGTCCCCTCTTTCTCTTGAAGATCCATTTACACCTAATGGGTTTTACCCCTTTAGGTGGATCCTCTAGGGTCCATACACCATTCTTATGCATGTTGTCAATTTCTGACTTCATTGCTAGCATCCATCTATCCATGTCATGATCTGCGAGTGTTTATCAAATGAAGTAGGATCATTGTCAGTTTCAATTGACACATGGAATCCATACCTTTCAGGTGGTGCAACCACCCTCGAACTCCTTCGAAGAGGTATGGGTGTTTCATCTTTATTTACTTCTTCAGTTTATGGTCTAGGAAGCTCAGAATCCTCAGGGGATTCTATGTGTTCCTCTACTTCACTTTTGTCTTGACCTTTAAGGAAATCATCCTCCAGAAATTTTACATCTCTAGAGACAAAAACATTTTGGTCTCAGGGTCATAGAGCTGGTATCTAATACCATCTTTAACATACCCAATGAAGTAACACTCACGAGTGCGAGATTCTAGATTACTTGCATCCACATTCTTCGCATGAACCAAGAAACCCCAAACCCTCAAGTGATTAACACTAGGTTTGGTACCATACCAAAGCTCATGAGGAGTCTTAGGTACAGATTTGCTAGGAATCTTATTCATGATATATATTGCAGTCTCTACTGCATATCCCCAGAAACTAAGTGGTAAATGTGCTTTGTTCATCATTGAACAGACAATATCCATGATGGTCCTTTTACGCCTTTCAGCAAAACCATTAAGTTGGGGAGTTCCAGGAGTAGTGAGATTGGAGACAATTCCATTCTCTTTAAGGAATTCCTTGAATTCATCTGAGAGGTACTCGCCACCTCGATCAGATCGAATTCGTTTAATCTTCCTATCAGTTTGGTTCTCAACCAAAGCCTTGAATTCTTTGAACTTTTCAAAGGTTTTAGATTTATGATGTAATATAAAGACAAACCCGTATCGCGAATGGTCTTCAATAAACGTCAAATAATATCAATATCCATTTTGAGTCGCGGTATTGAAGGGACCACATACAATAGTATGTATTATGTCAATAACACCTTCGCATCTTGTAACCTTGTTACAGAAAGGCATCCTAGTCATTTTACCTTGAATGCAATGTTTACAGGTAGGTAAAGATTGAACCTATAGAAAATCAAAAGGTCCAACCTTTATAAATCTATTGATCCTATCAACAGATAAATGACCAAGCCTTTGATGCCAAATCATATTTGAATTAATTTTATTCTCCCTGGCTCTTTAGGGTTTTTATTAGTGGTTGTAACATTAATGACATGCTCATTAGTGCACAATTCATAGAGTCCTCCAGAAGTCAAAATACCATTCGCAATATATTTATCATAATGATTTATGACTAATTTATTACAGAACAGGAATGAATATCCACTTCTTATTAACTAAGATACATATATCAAATTCCTTCTGACTTCAGTTACATAAAAACATTGTTTAAGTACTAGGACTCTTCAACTAGATAATGATAGCCGACAAGTCCCGACGACAAGTGTTGTAACACTTGCATCAGATCCCATCTGGATGACTATCTTCCCTTCTTCAAGTCTTCTACTTTCCTGAAACAAATGCAACAAATTTCATACATGAACAGAAGCACCAGAATCAACAACCCAACTTCCTTCTCGTCCAACGAGAAAACTAGTTTCGATGATAAAAGTAGATTTCATACCTACTGGGGCTTTACCTTTGTCGACCGACTTTAGGTAATCCGGGCAGTTACGCCTCCAGTGCCACGGCTTCTTGCAGTGGCGATAGACGTCGATTTTCATCGACGCCATTAGAGTGGATGCATTGGAAGATGAGCCAACACCTTGTCCCTTCTTCTTTCTCTTCTGGGACGGGCCCTTCTGAGAACCTTGCTTCCGACCATGCTTCCCTCTGACTTGTGCAACCATTGCACTGCTAGCGGGACCAACTTTCTTCATTACATCTTTTGCAGACTTCAATGCAGCAAGAAGGCCAACATTTGTTAGTTCTAGTTTGTTCTTGTGGAACGAAACCACAAAGTTATTGAAAGACTTAGGCAACGACAGCAGAATGAAATCAGATTGCATGTATGCATCCATGGTTGCCCCAAGAGTCTCTAGCTCCGACATGTACCAAAACATTTTTAGTTCATGTTCACGCGCTGAAGTTCCTTCCTACATCTTGCAGTGAACGAGTTCTTTCATAAAGTTGTATCGCTGGGTGCGGTTAATGTCACAGAAGATATCTTTCAGATTCTGCATTATCTCCTAGAAAGTACTCATCTCCACATGTTGTTTTTGAAGAACATTGGAGAGAGAACCGAAGATATAGCATCTAGCCAAGACATGATCTTCATCATACTTGTCATTGTATGCTTTTTCTTCCTTTGATTCAGGGTTTTCATGCTTGTCTTCTGAGAGCACATAACTTATGCGCTCAGCCGAGAGAACAAGCTCCAAATTACGGATCCAATCCGAGTAATTCGGTCAGGTAAACTGGTTGACCTCCAGAAGCCTGCTTAGTGGGTTCATGGACTTCATTTTCTGAAATTAAGAATGCACTATATTAGAACATATAATCATACATTCAATTTTTGATATTTGATTAAGGCATTTTAAATCAAATTAGTCTTGCTCTGTCAACCATGAAAGTTTATTCCCTTAATCACTTTTAAAGTAATAGGTATACTTACCTCTATATCTCAAGCAAGATCTGAGATCTCCTCTTTATCTTTGTCATATCCCAAAAATATGAGAACCTATGAATCCAATAAAGAGAAGCGGGAACACATTCCGCCTTGCAAGTCCAACTTTCATTTCCCAATTCGATCTTTAATATCCGGGCCCACCACCCCTAAGGTGATGTTGACCCGTCATTAATTGAACCAACCGTCAACAGTAATACAACTCGCTATGCGCAATCCAATATCGCCCCAATAATATGAGGACCCGATATTGGGGTCACTACACATACGTCCTTACTCTTTCAAGAAGTGATGAGCCCGATCCATATGGATCATGTGCAGGAGCTGTCACTTCAGACATGCGTCTCCTACATATAATATCTGGCGACGAAACCCTTCGCCTTGACGAGAGACCATGGATGTCACTTGTGTGATCCTCCATTTCATATTCAAATTTTAATTAATTATTACGAATCTATTCATGTAATTAATTCTTCCAAGGGAATCAACAACTCTATTCATAATAGAGTGTTTTAATAGGACATAATTAATTCAATCATATTATTTTAATTATCAATCCAATTCAATCAATAAACTTGATTGTTTTAGTTGAATATATATGGTATTATTCTCAAAGTACGTATTAGTTCGAATTTTAATAATTAGAAAATACATCATGATCTCTCAGGTGCCATTCGTTCCGTACCCGCTGTCATGGCCAGTATCGGCGGGAGTGCGACGGACCACATCCGGTGCAACCAACTACTCCAGCGATCCCCGACTAGACACCATATCCGCCTCGGGAAAAAAATAATACCAATTCAATCACTTTGTAATTGAGATGATCATCGGTTCTTCAATTGAAATTATACCATATAGTAATAATCAAAATATTTTTTATTATAAGGAAATTTGCTAGACAATTTCCCAATCCTATTCAAGCAAGGAGTTTGATGATTGTGTTTCCAATTATGATCTAGATCAAAATCAATTAATTGGTTGAGGCCAAATCAATTAAGTAAATAATTATATTCCAATATTTCTCAAATATCTTCCATAATTATTTCTTGAAATTAACAATTAATTTCATTAATGGACAATGACATGGTTCTTGATTAGGACTGTAATTTTAGCAGTGACGCCTACTTACTAAAATTTACATATCTCAATCAATTTAAATCTAAATTAGACAAAATCAATTTTCAAAGATTGCTAATTCGATTTAGGACAGAACCTAAGTGCTATTTCACGCATTTTGAGGCATATCAAAATAGTAATTAACTCATTAATCATGTTAAGATTTGCAGTTCCCGCAACTGTGCATACATGTTCATTAAAACAACCATATCTCGAGCAAACGGAATCCAAATTACGTAAACTCAGATCCTGTGGTTTCCTTATTTAATGAGGAAAAAAATCCAAGTGATTAATTTGTATTTAAACAATTTAAACAGGGCCGAATTTATTCACTAAACAGAAGTGCGAAAAACAAATGCGACAAAAACTTTCACGACCACTACGAACTCGGTTTGCGGATCGTATCCAAATCCATCGACCTAAGGCTCTGATACCACTTGACGGATATGGAATAATCCTCATGTGCATAACAGAAGTGTGAGCATCATATCGAGTGCGACGAAGAACGATTAGTCGTACTAGTTGTTCGGTGAAGCGGAATTCAAAATTTTTCAAGCGATGAAACCACATGATCCAAGAACGATTTTCGCATCATTTCATCTATAACCACAACAAGTATAAAGGAATACTCTTGAAGCATGGTTGATCGAGTCTCTACGAAAAGAGACCTCATGTCTCAAGTCCGATCGTCGGAGAAGAAGCTTGCGAGCGCGAGGATGAGTCGTGTTGTCCTCGCAATCCTTCGAGTTGATCCAAGCACAGTGAACTCCTGATCTCATCATACGAGATCGAACGTCTCCTTCGTAAGCGCAGCAATCCAAGAAGACGGAGAATCGAAGAACGTCGAAGCGGCGGTGCGGTGGCGTAGGCGACGACAATGATCTCCCCTATGGTTTGGTGGACGGCCACCAAGTAGTGGGAGAGAGAGTTGGCATGTGGGGAGAGAAAGAGAGAGAGAGAGAGATGTGCTTCAAAAAGCATTTACTAGAGAGCATAGTATGCCTCTCTATATATAGGGTTTTAGGATCCATGGATCTCAATCCATGGGACATATAAAATCAATGGATGAGATTGATTTATGTCGATCAAATGGTCAAGATTGTTGTTGGTAAAAGCCAACAACTTATGATTTAATTTAAGTCAAATATGTTTGATAAATCAAATATACATCAATCCTAAAATTAAACCAATCAAATAAGGAAGCAATTGGCATGGAGATTACATCTCCCATGTCAATATGGTGGACGGCCACCAATTCCATATAGGACTTGGTCGCCGTCCACATGTTACCATGTGGAGGCAATCTCATGAGATGAGATTGCATATATCCATGTAATTCTCCTTTATTTAATCCCAACAACTTTTGTTGTGATTTATTCTCCAAAAATAATTCATAATTAATTTTGATAATATTGCAATCTTGCCACAGGAAAATTATCAATCACATTCACAACCCAAAACAAAATATAATTTACATTTTCAATTTATTAAACAATGTGTATCCAATACACATTAATAATTAATCAAAAAATATAAATTATAATTAGCTCTCTCTAATACATTATAAATCACATTTATAATGTATTATGAATAATTTGGATATAACTATCTACATTATTCTTATCCACAATAATTAAATCACATTTAATTATATTGGATAATTTCTACACACATCAAGATAATTAAATCACATTGAATTATCAATTTCTTAATGCTTAGATCTTATGAAATTATTCTTGAACCCTTTCAAGAATAATGCTATTTCTCCTCGGATACTTGGAGATAAGGACAGGGCGATTGCATTGTTCCACGTATAGTGACTTGGATATTGAGATCACATCTCAAATCCATATCCCACGGACCTCTTATAGATGCTTGATTAAATCAAGGCCGTAAACCTAATCTTCTCATTGCATATGAATCTTATTCAGATCAATGTCCAATACATGGACTAAGATTAGGTTACTCCTCTACTGAGAGGAGTCACTAAAATCCAGACTTGTTTCACCACTCCATCGGAATGGAAGCGTCATTGTTATACAATCGTTTATGATCAAATAACCCTCAGGTATTCCCAACACCTGTACATCCTGCATACTGGAAGACCTGTGATCATCTTGAAGATATAGATCACTTTTACACTGTCATCTTCAGGGTTTGATCACTAAGTTTCTCAATCTTGGTCCTTGGTATTTGGTACGAATCATAAGCTTTCACAAAGCATATATCTTACCTTCAAATTCATGCCATGCTTCCAAAGCATGACGACCATGAATGGAATTTGATCAGTCCCAATACCTCATGAGTGAGCTCATGTCTCCCGGTACACAAGTGAACATGTATGATCCCTTTTTGAGATCGTATTACTCATATGTCCATACATGCACACCAGCTTGCCATTGTATAGACCTTGGTTAGGTCATCAACCTATTGGTCTGCCAAATGTACACACTCAGACATATAGCAATACATCTGTCTCTGGTCAGAGGATGTTTGCCTATGATATGACTGTATTCATCATAGGTCTTTGGTTATCTCGATCTCGTTAAGTCCACCCATTGACTTAACTAATCTGATACCTCTGAATCACTATTCCCATGCAGAGGACCTGCATCAAGTGGTCGATCAGATATTAGCCTAATAAGAAAGGATTGCCATCTCCTACTCAGGCTGGAGATCATCACTTGACAATCATTTGATGATACTTGATGAGTCCTCTACCTAACTCCTTAGATATTCATCCAAGCATCAGCCTTTATGATTAATCAATGTATCAACGATTGTATGATTATCAAGTTGGCCATGTACATAACCCTTATTGTATAGAGGACCTTATAGTGCACTCATTCAATCAATTTCAGAAAGGGAGTGAAACATAATCAATAACTTTTATTGATAAATCATTTATTACAATAACATTTATTGTAGGAATGGTTTGCCTCGGGCACACATGTCTAACATGATGTCCTCTTATTGTTGTTCTTGAATTTTCCCATTTTTTGGTTTTTTTCTGATGATTCTCCTTCTTCTTCCTCACTCGACCCTGCTATTGGTCCGATTGATAAAAAAGAGGGTGATGGCTTGCCTGTGGAAGCTTTATTTTTTCCTTCATTGTTGTATATGGCTGCAATGTCATACCGCTCACGAGAGTAACACCATTGGATAATAAAGTATCAAGCACATATGACCCTTTGGGTTTGGCAAGAACATCACAAACTACTTTCTCACGCTTTCTGAAATTTTTTGGGTTCGCATCCACCTGTGGTCGAATTGGTGTCTTAGAAGAGGTGAGGTCTTCAATCTTCGGACTCATATCTATGAGTCTATTGGTAGGATGAGTAAGCAGTCATGGGCATGGTTCACAGGAGGGGTCTATTCTGGTTTTGTAGGTTTGCCATGCTACGGCTATGAGTGGTGTTGATGTTGTTGGTAGGAATTTTGTGGTGGGTACTAAGAAGGAGAATGGTATTGTTGATGATGTGGAGGTTGGTGCTAATATGGAAAAACCACATACTATTGGTTCTACTGGTATTTCCAGTATTACAATTGTTGAAACGGAATTTGTCTCCAGTCCTACTAAATTTATCGAGACTGCTAGTGGTGAGGTTGATGTTGACCTCATAGAATCCTCCCTTCTTGTTGCTGAGGAAATGGATGAGAAGATGCAGACTGGCCTTGCTGAGGTATACCAGAATGGGCCATCTGTGCATTGTTTAACCAAACTCCATTCATCCCCAGAATGAGAGGTGGTGGAGGGGAACATTGATTTGTAAGGGTCCTAAGTTCTGGATGATAAACAACCACCTATTGCCGTGACAGGTGGGGCGAAGATGGCTTAGGGGCTTGCACGTAATAAACGTGTTGAATCATTGGCTGCGTAGGACTCGACTAAGCAGGCTATGCTGGTGATGGCTCTCTCATCTCAACTGGAGTTGCAGTCGGTGCAGGCACATAATTGTAAGAGCTCATTGTACTTTGCAGCAACTCCAGCTGCTTGGTAATCTTATCAAGTTTGTCAAAGTGTTAGGTCCTCTATTTGATCATAATGAGTTTCTAAAGGTCTTGTGATTGTTTATTAATTATATCCACATTATACAGGTGGATCACATCTGAGCTCTCATCCTTATCCTGCTTGTGGAACTATGCCATGCGCACTACTTTCTGATGAGCTTGCAACTTTCGCTAATTTGAATGGGACGATGATAATGCAACTTCTCCTTCTAACATTTCCTTAGAGGTATACCATACAACATCCTCATCATTGTTTAACTAAGAGCTGCCACAAGCGACATCGACCAGCTTCTAACTCTCGATTATTAGTCCACCATAGAAAGATTATTAGTCCAGACAAATCTTTTAACAAGTCCTTCAGTATGCTAACCCAATTGGAGTGTGTGTACTGCTAGGAAAGTACCCTGTACTTCTTTAACCTCCTTTGTAACCAATGATCTCCGCACTTTGAGGTCCTTAGTCTTGTGCTTGGGGTGCAACTCAGGCAAAGAAATAAAGAGAGTAAGCCAATAGGTGAAACTGATACTTCCCTTGCAAGCAAGGTACTCTATCACAGAACAATGAAAAAGGCACCCCTGTGAAGGCATGGCCTATGCTCAACACTTCGGACTAAGTAGGATGTTCCACAGAAGGCCGGAACACAGTCATCTACAAGACCCTACTCGCCAACCTACAATAAAAGCGCCAATACTTCAACACCCAAGGGTATTTTTGGTTACTAGGATTGGGTGGGTTAGGGTATCGTCCTATGAATACTCAATGTTTGGATGGTCATGAGGATTGGAGAAGCGTTTAATAAGGAATGTGATGTGATGTCATATTGTTTTTCAATAGAATTCCAACTATTAAATGTTGAGTGGTAAACTAGGTTACCTAGGGTAACCTGATAACCAAACGAACGCCAAGTGATAACGATGGCATCCAAGATTGGTTTTTGGGATCTAATCCTTAGGGGTCACAACTCACTGAGTCTGAGGTATACATGAAAGCAATGAGGGTTGTTTGAACCAAAAACAAGGAAGTCCATTAACGATTTTAATTAAGGTTATATTTTATTTAGTCGTCCCCTAGTTTTAGAATTTTTGGTTTTCACTTTATTTGGGTATTTGACAAAGCAACCCGCCTAACGATATTTTTTGTATTTTCTTTAGATGCTAAATGTGATACAGAACAGAAGGAGAGAAGGGAAAAGAAATGCAAGTGGACACGAAAGTGGATATCTCACTCTCACATCAAATGATGCATGCAATGTAAGAAGACTCATAATGCTTCCCAACGCTCTCGATGTGGGATACACGGACAATTGAAATATTTACACCGTATTGTGATATGAAAGTGACAAAAGTATCCTAAACAATACTTTCTATTATCAGGAAGTACAAAATGCAAACTACTCAAAAGTGGATCCTAAGTGTCCGATCTTGGGGACTCCATGATGACTGCGATAATGGGTCTTGCAAGCACTGTATGGAGTCCCTCATGGCACGAGGTTCCAAATTCAACTAATTTGAAATTAATTTTTGACTAGGTCCAAATGTATATCACTATAGGTACATGCTATTATTAGGTGTTTGGACCTTGCTACAGAGTCAAGCAAGCCTAAATCTAGCGGCTCCAATCACATAAAACAAATGAAAATAAAGGCAAAAAGATCAAAACACGTGAAATAAAAAAATAAAGGCAAGGAAACATGAAAAACCACGATGAGGACCTCAAGTGAATAGAAACCTTGGTAGTGAACCTCATTGGTGTTGTAGTGTCCAAGTCCAAAATTATTACAATTATGTTATAAAAGTAAAAAAAGCACTCTCCTCACAGAAGAAAACAAAAATCTAAGATATTAGCACTACTCCTTTCTCCTTGTCTCATTCCCTATCATCTCCTGTCTTACTCACAAGAAGAGTTGACCTCCTCGCAGCTTGGGTGCGTCTGCCACTTAGGAAGAGACCTTCCCCACGTGGTTATTTGTAAGAAAGACAAACAAAGAAAAGTGGTCAGAATAGACCAAATGATGATCAAATATAGAGAGCAAAATTAGAATAGAAGAATATGCACAACAATATATACAAAGCTACGTTATCCATTTCTCCCCGACAACGGTGTCATTTTATCAACCACCTAAAACCCTACGAGCTATCTTGGAGTCCACACGAGGTGGAACAACTAAGTCGGTGTGATGACAGCCCAAGATGATAGAGTGATTAAGCAACAATCAACCTAAAACTAAAATATAACAGGCAATCAAAGCAAGCAATGTTGATGGAAATTAATTATACCCTAAAAACAAATGTATAGTGACAAGTATAGTAGGGGTCGACCACAAGAAGTACGCGACGTAGTAAGTATTATTTAATTGAATTAGTAAAGCAAGTGTATTCGTAAATGCACATAAAATCACTCAAAGTGTATGTCGGTTTTACTTAAGATTTTTTTTTATTTTTTTGTTAATTTAATATAACGAATTATATTTTTAAATTTTTAAGTTTCTGATGTTTACTTTCTTTTTAATAATATAATTAATGTATATGTATAAGGATATATATAAAAGAACAATAAGGAAACTATATATTATATAAATGGTATATAATATTATGTATATATTAAATATGCAAAAATCAGAAAATAATCAAAGAGAGCAGTCTTTTCTCATTTTCTAATATGCAAAAATCAGAAAATAATCAAAGAGAACAGTCTTTTCTCATTTTCTTTAGGAAAGTAATTTTTTTGTAAGGTCGTTATATTTATTAATAGTAATATAAATTATATTTATTGATATACATATATATATAGATATATATTATGTATATGAAGGATATAATAAAAACATATAGATAAAAAAATCAAAAATAGACAAATAAAATATTTATATGTTTTGCAAACATTTTTCTATTTTTATGGATTTTTAGGGAATGTTTGATAATTTTTTTGTATTTTTATATTCAGGAAAAGGGTAAAACATGGATTTTTTAATAGGGCAAAATTGATTTGAGATTTAAAATTAGGAAATGGTCTCCAAATATCTCAAAACCAATTTTAATATACTATATATATATATAAATATATAATGGATTTTTTATTTTTCGAAAATATTTTTCAAATTTTTAGAGTTATCAAGGGTTTGCTAATCTTGAGAGTTCTTTTTTATATTTTATGTGATTTTTTCTCTGGAGATAGAAATTAAAGTAATAAATAGTAGATTTTTTTGAATTTTCAGAAAATGTTTTATATTTTTTTGTATTTTTTTTATAAAAAAGGAATGAAAGCGCTCCAAATGTTTTTTAATAAATAATAGATGCATGTAAAATGGTAATTAAAAATTGTAGCGTGAATAAAAAACCAATCATGCACTTACAACGTTTTTGAAGATTTTTGGATCACATGATCTACTTTTAATAAAAAAGAAATGCATAAATAAAAAAATCAAGCTGGTAAGGATGTTTTTGAAAATAAAATAATCTATAGAGGCTCACATGCAATTTAGTGAGAAATAAAGAAATGTGACTTGATATTTTAGTATTAAATAGTAAATACCAAGCCCATACGTGCCTTTTTACAAAATGTCCCCTTACGAGGGGTCCACATGATGTGACATGGTAGTGTACTAAAGTGAAATATGAAAAAGTATAAGAGGGTACATGCAATTAGTCCAAGAAATTTTGTACTTCATTAAATATTTACAATACTTGATATGAAATACAAAAAAAGAGCATATGGGAATTGTGCAAATATACCACTAGTGTGCATTGGATCCAACCTCTGCGTCCTCTTGCACCCCTTCATTTTGATTCCACGATCCATAATAGATCTGGGTCGTTGTTCTTGATTGGATGGTGTAGAGAGGGGTTGCAAGAACTTGCAAAGAACTGGCCACCAGCAAGCTTTGATTCTTCACTTCTCCATGCTCTGGTGATTGATCGCTCCTCCGACAAGCCCATCAGCAAGCTGGGACTAATCTACGTGCAGTGGCAAAATCCAAGGATGAAAAGGGACTCCTAAGGCTTAGACAGAGTCCGAACACTTAGGAGTTGCTCTAGGTGTCCAACACAACTCTCTCCTCATGAAAGTCACGGACCTGCAACAAAATATTTCTTGGCACATGGGACAACTCTTCAGCTGGGGAGTTGAGCAAAAAGATATGTTGAATGTGATGAAGGTGAAGGTCCGACAAGAGGCGGCAAAGGGACCTTCAGTTCATCGTATAAATGAAGATCCCGGTTGATTACAGGGTGGAATCGATGGATAATGCAAAGGGGAACAAAATAGGTGAAAGTTGGAGTGAGATCGTTGTCGAGGGACGATGAATTTTCCCTTGGATCTCTGCTCTAGGAATTGGAGGTTTTCGAATTTACAGCTAAATACATGATTAAAAGGGAAATTAAAGGCTAGATTTGAAAGCTGTGCTATATATTTACCAATGAATGGGGAGAAAATTCCTCGACTAGGCCCAGTACCACGAGAAGCTAAATCAACAAGCAGTGCTCCAATGATGGAGTTGGATCATCTCCTCCCCGACCTCTCCTAGCTGCAAATCTGAAGCTTCCTCTTGATGTCACCAAGGCGATGTTAACATGACAATCTGAGGGGCTAAAGACCAATCAAGAGGGATCAAATAGAGGAAGGAATCAAGAGGACTTCATTTATATGATGAATGAGAGGGGATCTTCGGTCAATGAGTCCAACATAATTGAGGTCGATCGATAAGATCTTTGTCCATGGCGTGATTTAGGGATGTATAATCTCCAGAAATCAAGCGGCTGGTCATGGTAGATAATGATGCATTCGAGAAGAAAATGGGGTGAAAATTAGGGTTCTGATAGGCTGAAGCACAAGGAAGAGAGAAGTGGGGGTGTTGCCTCGAGGTTAGCAAAGGAAATGACCTGGTTGGTCCACGTGGACAATCAGAAATTTGCCTAGTAGAAAAGCCTTAAAAATTCAAGAAAATAGTAAATGAATTAATTCAATTTTTACTAATACATAAAAAGTATTTTTAATTTAATGTAGTATTTTATGCACATTATTATTAAATTTTATGAGGCTTTTTATTACATGTTAAAATTTACAAGTAAATGATAGGTATAGATACCGATATTTTGATATTTTATTATTTTATATTGTTTGGACACATAATTTAGAAATTTATAACTTGTATAAGTACATTCAAATATATTTTTATTTTTCCAAAGTTATTTGCAAACTTATATATATGCTTATTAATAATATAGGTACGTGTTTGTATAATTCATCTATGTATCTTAGTATATTATTTTATTTCATTGTATTTTCTATGGTATATTTTATTTTAGTTGTGTACATATACTATCAATAATATTTACAAATTAATAAAAATATAAAATTGGGAAAAATATAAAGAATAAATAAAACGAAAATTTTATTCAGATATGTTGTATTATATGGGGTCCAAAACCTAACTTTTTCATATTCACTCTTAATTAAATGAAACCACCTTCATTGAATAGCAAATTAAAAGTTTTATGCAATTAAAGTTATTATGGTATTTTTGAGTCCATATGGAGAAGAAACAGGTCTGTGAAGTTTTGATTTGGGATTTTAATTCTGAGTATAGAAGCAGAATCTGCTTTGATTTTGTGTGAAATAAATTTTGTATTTTTCTATGTATTTTTATCTACAACTTTCATATACAAGGTTTAGTTGATTTAAGGTATAAAAAATAAAGACCAAAATAGGTCCCAAAATTTATTATTGGCCTATATAATTAGTGTTTTTAGATTGTGTGTTCTGTACACTAAGCTACCCTATCTCCCCCGACTTTATTCCGTGTCGACCAAGTCATCATGATGATTGGGTCTCGGGGTCTAGGATCACTCAACGCCAATGTTGTCCCCCTATTTTTATTTTCTTCCTTTATTCTTTAAATTTGCAATTAAATAAAATAAATACATAGTATTTTATATAGTATTTTATGCAATTTACATAGTATTTATTTTGACAAATTAATGATATATACAATCTTTAACTAGGGATTTAAGGTCAAAATGAAAGAATAAAGGAGATGAAAAGGAGATTCATCACCCCCTATACTTTCCTTTGCTAGTTCCTAGCAAACACTTATACCTATAAGTACACAAAAGAAAATAAAGAAAAGAAAAAGGAAGAACATGGACTGACTTTAACTTTTAAACTTGCCTTTACAAAATCCTAGTTTGTAGCTTAGCATGACCTTTTGATTGTTAGTTTGGTCAGAACATTGTTCGGAAACAGGACTTGAAACATAACAACCTCTGGGATCCACAAAACTCTACCCAAGTCTCCTCAAAAGCAAGTTCAGAATAGGTCGATGTCATACACAGTCCCTTATGACTATGAGTTTATCTTGTACAATGTGTGTGTCGTATAGCTCCTTTCAGCTAAAGAGGTAAAAGTCATTCTTCTCCAACTTGGTGACCCTAGTTCCCCAATACAATAACTATTTCTTGTAAAAGAGGGGTTCTTTTCTAAGTTCAAGTGCAACCATCTCAAGAAGAGGAGATGGAGAAGTGAATTGATGGTAGCCTCTGTAGCTACCTATCCTAGGATGCTTGACCAGTGTATCCATGTTATTCGACTGCAGGATAATATACATTTGACTTTAAAACTCAAGATTTCTTATTGAATACCTAATTTTACGTGGATTGATTTTTCTTGGAGTTTTACCCAACTATTATTTTTGGAGTTTTAGATTTTTTTTAATAATATATGCAATGAAATTTACAAATGGAATTTTTCCTCTTGAGTTAGTAGTCTCTCCATCTTTTGAAGCTTTATTGCAACCTGCATCATTCCGTCAATAGAAATCATGGCTACTGGATCAGATTGGGGTACAATGGCCATAGGTTTGTGACTTTATGTGTTTCCATTGGCTTGTGCCTCATTCTGGCAAATCCAACCCTCTACAACTTCAACTGAATTGAGGAATTTGCAAGGTGTGGGTGTGCAAGTTAGGTCACTATCAACAAGAGTCATGAGTTTGTTCTGAAAATTCTACACAGGCAGTCAAGACGATACCGAACTAAGTGTTATGGTTCAAAGAATTTAGTTAGCTGACATGAAGTGCCTCAATTCCACTTCCTTGAAGGTTTCTATGATTAGGTTGATTACGGTCCAATCGAGCTCCAATCTTCGGATTTTATTTAGACTTGTTCTATTATTAATTTCAATGTGAGAAATGCAAATGCTACGCATAATGCAAGAAATTTTTTTTGATGCAGTTTCTTGGTATTGAACTTTTTGTGAATTTTTTAAAAGGTTTTATTTTTTTATAATTTTGAAAATATTTTGCAATTTTTATATTTTTTTATTTATACAATTTTTTCGTGTATTTTCAATGATAAAAGAGTTTTGGCGAATAATTATGTGCTGATATTAACACAGAATCACATCTTGTTATTTATAAGAATTTAGGTTTTAGGAATTTGTAGGTTTGTGTATACCAGGTTTATAAGTATATTTATTTGCATAAATAATGTACATGTTTCTTAAAATAATCTCAAAAGATTTTCACATAAATTTTGACTTTACTTTGCAAAATAATTTAACAAATAATTTTTTCAAACATTTACAAAATTTGAAACATATTTTGCAAAGATTTTTCAAATAGTATATATAGATTTTTCAATAAATTTTTGCAAACATTTTCCAAATCTTTTGTAAATATCTTTTCAATTCATTTTATTAAAATACAAGAAAGAAATTTTTAAAAATAAAACATCTTTACAAAGGTTGAAAACATTTAACAAAATTTTATATTTTACAAACCAAACATTATTTATAGGTAAATAAAGGTATATTTCATCTATAATTGAATTACTTATTTATTTATTAAAATTTTTAAGGTTTTATTTTAGTTTAATATTGGAAATGACTTTTAAATAATATCTACAAATTTATTTAATAAAATAAAATAAAATAAATATAAGGAATAAATATATTAAAAAAATAATAAAGGTATACTGCACAATGAGGGCCCAAAATCGAACTTTTGCATCTTAACTCCAATTCAAATGAAACCACCTTCATTAAATATCTTATTAAATGTTATGAATAGCAAAGGTGTATTTGGTATATTTTGATAGAATGTGGATAAGATACGGGTCTATTATGTTTTCATCGAGGATTTTTATTTTGTCTATCCCAAGCACAATGTTTAGTAATTGTTAGTGAAATCAATTTTATATTTCTCTTAGTATTATTATGTACAATATTCATATTGAGGATTTTATATTTGAGGGGTAAAAAAACAAAATAAAATAGGTACCAAAATACAATTATTAGGCAAAATAGATTAGGGTTTTATTTCTAATTTCTCTACAGTTCTTCTTCTTTATCTCCCCCTAATTTTTTCCTTATCGACAAGTAATCATAATGACTGGGTCTCAGGGTTTAGTTTCACTCAATGTCTTTGTCATTTCATTCTTTTTCTTTTATCTTCTTTATTCTTTTTTTTTTGAATTGAATACAATATTTATACAATATTTTGTACAATATTTCGTTTAATTTACAAGGGGTTTATTTTGGAAAATTGATGATATGTACATGCATTTAGCTAGAAATTTCATGGCAAAAATGAAAGAATAAATATAATGAAGTGAGGATTCATCTCCCCCTATACTTGCCTTTGCTAGTCCTTAGCAAACACTTATGTCTATAAATGTAGAAAAGAAAATAAAGATAAGAGAAAGAAATAAAATGGATTTATTTAAACTTTTAATCTTATCTTCATAAAATCGAAATTTGGAGCTCAATCGGACCTTTAGATTTTTGGTTTGGTCAGAACCTTATTGGGAAGCATACTTGGAACACAACAACCTCTAAGAACCACAAAACTCTTCTCATCTCTTAGAAAGCTAGGTCAGAACAAATTGATTTCATACACAGTCCCTTGTGACTATGAGTCTATCTACAACAATGTCAGTGATATGTAGCACATCTCAGCTGAAGTGGTAAAAGATAGGCTTCTCCAACATGGTGACCCTATTTCCCCAATTCACTAACTCTTTCCTCGAGATGCAGGGTATTCCATTCTAACTTCAAGTGTAACCGTCACAAGAAGAGGAAGTGAAGAAGAGAATGGATGGTAGCCAGTGTAGCTACCTATCTTGGGATGCTTGGCAAGTGTAGCCATGTCATATGACTGAAGACACACAAATATACTTTGACTTTGAAGCTCACGCTTTCTTATTGACTATGCACATACTTCTGTAGGAATCGATTTTTCCTTGAATTTTGTTGGTCTATTTTTTTAGTTTTTGTTTTTTTGTCATTTTTCCATTTTTTAATACAATATATAACAAAATTTACATATGGACATTTTCCTCTCGAGGTAGTGGACTATTCATATTTTGAAGTATTATTGTAACCTGCAACATTGTGTCGTTAAACCTCATGGATATTGGGTCGAGTTAGGGCACAATGGCCACTGAATCTTGACCTTGTATGTTTCCATTTGATTTTGTCTCATGTCATCAAATCCAGCCCCTACCACTTCAACTCAGTTGAGCAAAGTACAAGGTGCATGTGTGCAAGTTAGGTCATTGTCGATAAGAGTCATGTGTTTGTTCTGAAATATTCTACTTAAGAAGATTATATGACATTGAACCTGGTCTTGTGATCTCAAAGAATTATGTTTAGTAGACCTGAAGTGTCTCCATTCTAGATCCTATATGGTTCCTATGATCAAGTGGATTAAGGTTCAACCAAGCTCCATTCTGATTTTATTTTGCCTAGTTCAATTATCATTATCAATCTGAAAAATGTGAACGCTATGTACAATGCAAGAAAATGTTCTTGTGAAGCATTTTTTGATTTTGAACTTTTTTATAAATTTTTTGAAAAAAAATTGCAAATTTTTATGCAAGTTTTGAAAACATCTTTGAACATTTTTATGGTCTATTGGTTTTGCAATTCTTTGTGATTTACGAAATTCAAAATAGTTAGTCAAATAATTATGTGTAGATAATTACGTTGCAGTGCATCTTGGTATTTACTAGAGTTTGGCAGACGAATTTACACCATGTATTTAAAGGGATAAGGTTATTGGTTATTTACTGGTTTTTATGGTTCGTTAAGAATTCTTATTGGTTTTAATTATGTACAATGTCTCGCAATATTTACAAAAATTTAGAAAACATTTTGTAAATTTTATTTTGAAAAAAAAGACAAGATATTTTTGCAAACATATAGAAATTTTGAAAATCATTTTGCAAATATATATTTTGCAATGTATTTTTACAACCATTTTCCAAACCACTTTAAAATAGATTTTCAAAACATTTTTATTTGTATAAATAAATATTTTATACAAATAAAATATTTTTACAACGGTTTGAAAACATCAAAATATTTTTCAAGCAGTTTTCAAAAACATTTTTGAAAGAATTGTCCCACAATTTTTCAAAGATTTTGCAAAATATTTTTAACTAGTTTATTAACCACTATAAACAAAGAATCTAATGTACATTTAATTTTTTATTAGTTAGCCATATTATTGAAAATATGAAAGTACGAGTTATTGATAAAGTATATACAATGTATACACGACCCCCTATACTTTTCATGAGTGATGTCCTCCTATATTAAAGAAAAAAAGAAGAAGACATATCTCATACTCAGTATAGAAGAGTCTAAACTACAACATCTAAAAGAATAGAGAATGAATGAATGAGAAGTCGACCATCACCCCTATACTTAGGATCAATTAATCCTATGTATAGAAGATTGTATACTATATGCAAAATGGGTCGAGGGTGGGAATGAACCGATCAACAACTCGAAGTGTCTCCCCTTATACGTAATGTAAGATATCCCTTAGTATAGACATCAATATAAACAAGAGAGGAGAAAGGCAAGGGAACCAACAAATTGATAAAAGTAAAAAAATACATCGAGGGAATATATGCATCACTCTCCATATACTTACGGTAAAAGATTTCCATGTATAGGTAACAAACGAGAGTGATGAAACAGAATGGAGAAGGAACACTCAACTCTTCCACCCCCCATACTAATGATAAAGTACATCCTAAGCAAGGAATACACACTGATTGAGGTGGATGAGGGAAACAGTAAATGGAATGATGGAACAGAAGCAAATGTACAAAGTGGTGGTCGTATAAGGATAAAGAAGGTAGAAGGTCTACCTTCTTGTACGATCACTGAGGAATGGATCTAACAAGGTGCAAGTCGATATCGGTGTCATCTACTGACACATTCCGTTCAAAATTGACATGGTATACATCTTATTTGATCTCAAAATAAAAAGGCATGAACTCATCAGAGGAAGTAGTGGGGTTAGGTTCGACCTAGGTCTCTCCAAATTTTAAGCTCTTCACTAAGGTTTCTATGGTGTAAATGCTATTGATCTCATCAATGCATCACCATGCACAAGAAGAGGGAACTCCATGTTATGTGCTTTCTGATTCTTTCTCCCCGAAGAGGAATTGTCGGATCTCAACATAATAGAAAACATAGCAAACCTCTCTGTATCTACTGCTAGATCATAATCTTCGGGGTTGAGAGACACATGTAAACTCTCATCATTTGTGGGGTCTTGGCTTGTAGTGGGCATAGTGATCTTCTCAATCGAAACACTCTCATTGTCAGAACAGAAGCATATCTCTCCAGATCCATAATCAATAATAGCTCTCGCAGTGGCGAGGAAGGGTCGTCCCAGGATGATTGGAGTGCAATCCATAGAGGTGGATCTCTCCATGTGTAAAATAAAAAATCTACTATAAAGCTCATGTTGTGGATCAGAATGATGACATTTTCAAGAATACTCTTCAACCTCTTTATTAAATCCATTAGTGAATTCACAAATCATCCTAGTTTTCTTGAGAGGCCCTATATTCAAAGACTATACACGCGAGGGGTATTATATTAATCGATGCACCACTGTCAAGAATAGTGTGATCACAGTAATGGCCAGCTATGGTACATTTCACAAGGGGTCTACTAGTGTTCTCTTTACTAGATGCTAAATAGTGGGTGATGGCGTGGGCAGTGCCCATGGTGACAAGGTGTCGCTCGGTTCTGCATCGTCACATTCTCTTTTTGGGTGTAGGCATAGACAATTGGTTCATGGCCTTTTGATGTGGGGCTTCAATAATATCCTTAAAATCTCCCACCACATCAGGGTTAGTCAACATTTTCTTGAGATTTTCTATCTCTTCCAGACGAGGGAAGAGATCGGAATCCTCATCTACACAAAGATGACTAAGAGTAGTTTGTAAAACATCATCCTTGGGGGTGAAGAAGATGGGAACTGTTGTGAATGTGGAATGGGTGCCCTCTCCTCACATATTGACCTAGCTAGGTGCTTAATTGGCATTTCATCTCCTTTATATTTTCATTTTGGCATTTAGACCCTAGCTAAATGCATATGTATAACATTTTTTAGTAAAAAATAACAGATGTTAGTTACAGCGTAAATATTGTAAAAAATACCTTATTTAATTACAAAACAAAAGAATAAAGAAAATAAAAGTAAATGAAATACAAAAGGTATTAAATGGCCCTAGACCTCCAGATCTAGGCACCATGATGACTAGGTCGACAAGGAATAAAGTAGTGGGAGATAAGGGCCAAAAATACAATAAAACCCAACTTTTTAATCCCTAGTAAATTCATTTTGGAACCTATTCTTTATTATTTATACCTCAGATAAACATTGAACAAGAAACATGTAGATAAAAATATAAAGGAAAATAAAACATTTATTTCATCCAGAAACAATGCCTAGTGTGCCCTAGATACTCAGACTATAAAGTCAAAACCAAAACTTCCGAGACATGTATCTTCTCCTAATGAATTCAAATAGAATCAAACTCACCATTATTGTTCGTAAAATTAAATTAGATATTTAATAAAGGTGGTTTCAGTCAATTTGGAGTTAAGATGCAAAAGTTAGATTTTTGGACCTCAATGTGCAATTTACATATATAAAATAATCATTTTATTTATACTTTATATTTTTAAATTATATCATATTTTTATAATTTCGTAAATGTTATTTATAATACATGTACATAATAAAATTATAATTAAACAATTTAAATGCATTAAAAAAAATATATATTATCATATATAGATGAATTATACGTATATATACCTATAAAATATATATACATATTCGTTTATGTATACTATAAACCTCAGAAAAATACAATATATATAAAATAAGTTTTTAAAATACGAAAATTTAAAATGCATAATAAAAAAATATAACATATAGCTAAATATGCCTATATTTATTCATGTAAAAAGTAACGTACAATAAATTAACCTGTAAAAATAAATAATAATCACCATAAAATACTAAATCAAATAATAATTTTTTTAAAAATATAACATATAGCTAAATATGCCTATATTTATTCATGTAAAAAGTAACGTACAATAAATTAACCTGTAAAAATA
Source organism: Ottelia alismoides (assembly GCA_037367405.1). Lineage (NCBI taxonomy): Eukaryota > Viridiplantae > Streptophyta > Magnoliopsida > Alismatales > Hydrocharitaceae > Ottelia > Ottelia alismoides. The sequence goes on along the minus strand of JAZKJV010003157.1, from coordinate 20,489 downwards.
AATAATAATCACCATAAAATACTAAATAAAATAATAAATTTTTTCCATGTTTTGACTATAAATTGATAAAATCATGTACTATTTTAATTTGAATTAATAAATGAATTATTTTCTCGTTTGTAGTCTAGCGAGCACATGTGGACCAATTTGAGACCGGTCTCAGTTGACCTTGGTCAACTCTCTGGCCTCCCAAGGGTTGCCCTGTCAAACACTAGACCCATCTTCTTTCTCAATTTATTCCTATTGATTCTTTCATTTCAGTAGCTCGATTTCTTCTGAGATTTTGTTCCACGATCAACGACCTTTCACACATACCTTGCCTCAATCCGAGGATCAATGGATTGAGCTATCACCGCAGTCACAACCGACCTTGTACATGTATACCTTATCGAGCTTCAACTTAAATTTGATATGTCTTCATGACTTTCCACTCTCAGATCTATAGCACAACATGTATAACAAGGTGACAACAATCTCCACGCTGATTTGCAGTGCATGTGAGTGTACGATTTGTGTCGATCCACCATCGCCAACGAGCTCCACCTGGTGGTCCACTCGGATCCGTTCTCCAGTAGGTTAAGCCATACTCTAAAGGTATTTAACGTAGATTTTAGGTTTAGATTCAATTTCCTTCTTTTATTTCACATTTTAATTCACTATTATAGTGTAGTTTTCAATTTCTGTACTTCACCGGAGCTCTAGCTCCGGCCACCATTTCATCATTCATCAACCGTACCCCTCCTTACCTTTCACCCCCATTTCATATCTCTTATGTTTCCTTACACCCCTCCACTTCATTCCTCCTGATCGCTCCTCGATTAAGAAGTTCGACATCCTCCTCCTCCTCCATCTCTGTGGGACCTCATTGCTCCGCCTCATTTCACACCCATTCCGTTGGATAACAAGTCGAAGCAGTTTGCCCTTGACCGTGCTTTCTTTCTATGCAGGTACCTAGATCTTAAAGCCCTACTGGACGCAATTTTGAAGTCGGAGGAGGTTCCCAGGTCCATTGAGCTTGTCCAACCTCCTAGGACACCTCTAGTGGTCCTCGAAGCATTTTGGAGTTTCTAGAAGTTGTAGACACCTCCCCTGAGCATGTGGAGCAGCTGAGAATCGAGAGAGGAGCTCAAAGGAGGGATAATATATTGATTAAAGTAAGGAAGACAAACATTTCTTTCATAAACTTTATTGAGAGCAGTGACCGTCCAATTAGAGGAGCTCCTGTTTTTATCATACTCATCTGATTGTAAGCAACATCGACGAACAGATCTCGCTCTAGATCTAATCTATACTACACATCAGTGAATGGGTATCTAGTGACATAGACGTGACACGTGGATAAGTGAAGCCATCTACAACATCTGCCTACGTAAGTTGGAGTATTATTTCAAAATACCCCCTACTTTTGTGTATTTTATTTTTTGGAATAAAAACATTCATATCTATTTATATAATTTATTGTAAATATTTTATTGGGACCCCATGATTTTAGGATTTGTAACTAGGTCCCTTGCCATGTCACCTCGTGTGCTTATGCGCATGAGGGGGCGGGCATTTTGTAGGGGGACCCTTGGGTTTCCGGTATGTCATTTTTCTACAAAATTCAATTCCACTGTTATATTTTTTGTATAAATTGAAGTTTCGACCACATACTTTTTGAAATTACAAAAATTCCCCCATTGACATATTTAATATTAAATATTCATATTATTTTGCATTTTAGGCCCTGGATTTCTTTAAGGGGATTAGAAATCAAATAATACTTTTAGGAAAATTACCATTAGGTTACTACTAGTATAGCATTTCTTGTTTTCTATTTTATTTTTTTTATGAAAGTCCATTTTGCATACAAACATTTTAGGAAACCTATTTTAAATGAATGTGGAAGTTATAAATAACATATATTTCTCTTGTGCCATTTAGAAATATTTTCCTATTTTCAAAAATATAAAAATATTGCATTTACTCCTTGTTTGCATTTAGAAATTAAAAAAATATAAAATTACTTCAAAAATTCCTAAAGAATTAGAAATTATTTATTATTATATTTTATAACTATAGACAAAAAATCACTGAAGGTTACCAAAAACAATAAAAACCAAACAACTCCAAAATAATTATAAAATTCTTAAAAATTCTTTAAAAATACAAAAATATTTATTTCTATTTCTGATAATTATTTATTATATCTATTATATATTAAAAATATTTCTGGAAAATTTTGGGACTTCTACCTATTTTTTGGTGCAAAACAATTATTCTTATTAATATAAGTCACTATTTTGCCATTTTTAATCAATTAAAGATACAAACAAAGTAGCACAAATTCTGAAAAAATACCAAAATTAGACAAAAATAATAAAAAGTCAAAAATGTTTTATTTTTCCTATTTTGAGTATTTATAGCTACATTTTTGTATATACTATTCTATATTATATATCTCAATAATTACTTATATTATTATTTTTAGCATTATTATTGTTATCAAAAGTACCTAAAATATTTTAAAAACCTTAATAAAAAAAATTGTATCTTAGGATATTTTCTAGATTTTGCTTTTATATATTATATATTATCTATATTATATGTATATACATATATATATATACATATTACACACATTAAAAAGGAAAAAATTAAAATTCTAAAAATATTAAAAAATTTATTAAATTTTAAATATAAAATATCTAAAATTAAAAATCCATAAAAAATAAATAATAAAAAACCCACAAAAAATAAAAAGACACAAAGAAGGATTATTTTTGGATATATTTTAACAATCTATCTTATTTACTCCCTGTCTGCGACCTCTTCAATACTTGCACCTATACACATACTTGGTAGAATTATAATAAATTTTAACTCCACATTTTTATTATGCATTGCTTTATTCTTATTGTGGGTTAATTTTTGTTTGATCAACGATTCTCTACAGGTCGCCACAACGACGGAGTTATCGCATTGTATAGAACATTAGACCGTGGAAAATCCTTTTCATCAAGCGGTGTTGTTGCCGAGGAGAAACGTCACATAGATCATTGTTCATCCTTGTTGTCTACTTTTATTCATTTATTTACTTCTCAATTTGTTATTTTATTATTATACTGTCCTGACCATCTTCATTGGTTGCCATTGTTGTGAGGGGTCGTGGATCGAGGGAGGTATTCCTAGGAGGCCTAGTACCCACTTGACACGGACTCGGCTTTTAAGCACAAGCACACGAGACAGAGAGCAACTGGAGAAGATGTGGAGAATTTCAGAAGATAGTGCCATTGTGTAGTTTCTTTTATTTTTGTTTATAATTTATGTAAGATAGAGACCCGCATAATTTGAAATATCTTAGACTCTATAGGACACTTTGACAGTTCACGAGGTCCATTGCCTAGGAGCCTGTTCACCTAAGGGCCTCATCGGTTTTCATCGTGTTTTCAGCTTTCTTTTATTTATTTTCTGCATCTTGAGTTTTTGAAATTTATTTTTTTTTGTGATTGTGCCTTAATCTAGGATTTCTTGATTGATAGACTAAGTACGAAACCCTAATTATTTGCATGTACCTATAGATCTATCGGGGAACATAGTCAACTTAATAGTTTATTATTTGGATTAAGAACTAAGCACCAAGAGATGCTCAATACATCGCAAGAAAGACCCGTTTTTGTGAGCATCAAAGAGTCTCCATGACCAGACGTTGGGGTTATATCTTTAGGTAGTTAGCATTGGTTATTCACGTTAATAGCAATTCCTATTTTAGGGTGATTTCATTGGCTTGCATATGCATATACTATAGGTTTAAATTCATGTATAGCATCCTACACGAAGAGAGCAGGAGGCAAGGTGAGAATATCTAACTTAGAATACATCATTGATTGTCACTTGCGTTGGTTTTCTGACTCTCTTCCTCTGATCTTGATCGCCATAGGATTCTAGAGGAATTAAAACCTCGTTAGGTCACATGCATGAAAAATATCAAAAAAGGTAAAAAAATTAGGATTGTTAATTTATTTGGCACAAAAATCAAACATAATGGGATTCATTCTCTTGGGATGTGATACTCCCTCGTACATTAATGTATTCGGACTGAGCGAGGCATGTAACTTAAGGACTAGATCCCCCATCCATGGACATGTACCATAAGCGCTTGGGCAGCTCTTGGGCCCAATTACTTGCTGCAAGCACTTGCCTCTGAGCATTGATGAAGTGGTCTCGATGATCTGGTAGGTATGATTTGTTGACTAAAACACAACTAATCTAGGAGACTACATTTGTGAATTTGCATAACTGCTAAAAATTTACCTAACGCTAAAATTGAAAAGATAATTGACCAATCTCTTACGGTATTCATTGTGTCTAGTTGGTGAATTGGAGCTCGCTTGGTGTTTTATTATAGATATTGGATCCGAGTACGTTTGTTTTTAGTTCGAGTTGTAAGTATTATAGTTTCTTTTCTTCTTTCTTCTTTTTATTCTTTAAAGTCTTCTTTCTTGTTCAACATCATTTGCATAATGATCATGGGTTATTAATATCTCCAACTGGTTCTTGCGACTTCTTTTCACCCATATCACCATAGAGTCAGTATCTCTGGTTTGGCTCAAGATAACTCTCTTCTTGAGCCACAATTTTTTCTCGTCTGGTTTGATCTCAACCCTCGTGCTATTGGTTTCCTATAAAGAATTATGTCTCATATTTCTCACTTGCCCTTATGGTTCCCTCATGTATCATCTTCTACCCTTATTTATGATGTGCTATAAGATGAGCCCCACATTGGGGAGTCTGATGATAATCATGTGCCTGGTAAATTTAAGGATGGAATGAATGAGCTTCCTTTGGCAGTTTTTCGATCTGATTTGTGTGATGCAATTATTGAGGTTTCTTCTTTTTCACACGAAGTTGAGGATATGATCTTTGAGTCAATACAGATTGAGGATGATGGTACCTATGTTGTGCATTTCCATTTCCCAATACCAACCCTCGAGAGCCGGTTCTGCACGTCTTGTTTCAAGAGCATGTTGTACAACCTTTGTCGGTACTTCACGAGATGGAGTTGGACCCCGCATTATGTTACCCATCTTACCAGTCGATCTATTTTCCTCCCCCTGATGTCCAAATCCTCGTGGAGCACATTGTAGATTTTGATCAATATCTCGAGCCATTTGTGTTGATGTTGTTTGGAGAGGACTTCTTTTTTCACGTACTCCATCATGTTGGCCCCTTCCAGCAACATTACATCCTCTCAATTGATGAGTGTGGTAATTTTACGAGGATGAGAGTTTAGATTCGAACATGACCTCTCTTTCCATTGATCTATTTGCATTACGGCCCGAGGGTTTTCTATGGGTGGATGTAGCAATTTCTAGGTACTCGAACTCCACTACTGATTGTGCAACAGGTTTTTTGATTGATTTATGTGACTCCTTAGAGTTTGCTCTCCTTGCGGACCCTAGTGCGGATGAAACTTGGTTTATGCCATTCGATATTTTTTTGATCTTTCGACCATATGTCCGTCGGATACCAAGTTGCTTAGAGCGCCTCAATCTCTTCACTCTTTGTATGTTTATGAGACCATCTTTGACATGGCGGATTCCGTCACTAATCCATCCTTCTTGATGTTTGATGTTGTTAGCTTTGATCATTCACTCAATTCATACGAGCTATGATTTTTTCTGAACCACTAGACCCTTACTTGGTTTTTCATTTCTCTTCTCCCAGTGCTATACACCCACTTGGTTGGATATATAGGTATTCTTTTTTACTTTGAAATTGTTCTAACTGTGAGACAATGGCAAGAGTACGACATTCGACTGATAGAAGCCAGCCTGAACTGTGATATTGTGTTATCGTAACTATCGCGCCCAGCTAGGGGTGTAAAACCTAGCTCTCATTGAGAGACACCTCAACAATCTACACCTCTTGTATATACATTTTTCGTCTTCCATTCCTTCATTCTTTCATTTGTCCTACACCCAAGATCGTACGTTCGATACTCGTGTCTATACTTAAGATATACTTTGTCCTACGTAGGGAGGTGTAAAGCGAGTACTTAGGATATAGGGGGAGTGATGCATACATTCATGTAAAGTATATTTTTTAATTAAGTAGTTTGTTGGTCCCCTCTATTGTGCCTTCTCTTGATGATATTTGTGTCTATATTTAGAGATATTTTAGCCTAAGTATAGGAGGAGATAGACTGAGTTGTTGATCTATTCATTCCCACCATTGAACATGCCTGCCTTGTGTATAGCCTTCTATTCTTAGGATTATTTCATACAATGTATAGGGGGGATAATCAACTTCTCATTCATTGATTCTTTAGTCATTCTATTGTAAACTTTTCTAGACATAGTACGAGTTGTGTATTCATATCATCCCTGTGATCTATGAGGACATAGCTCAAGCTAATTTGTATATACTTTAAGTTATAACTTATATTTTCGTATTTTTCAATAATATGGGAAAAATAAGATTAATTAATTGTAATGAATAAAAAGGTAAATATGTGAATACAATTCGTCTATTTATATATTGTTTAATAAATACAGTTAAAAATATTTTGTAAAATGATATGAAAAATGGTTGAAAATTTTCTCGAAAACTTTTTGAAAAATATTCTGTAAAATATTTTCAAAGTTTTGTAAAAAAGTTATGTTTGTAAAAAATTATTTTATTTTTTGAATAAAATGTTTTGAAAATCTATTTGCAAATGGTTTGGCAAATTGTTGTAAAAAAACTTTGAAAAATCTATAGATATTTTTTGGAAAACAATGATTTTCATGATTTGTAAATGTTTGCAAAAAAAATTGGTTAAATTATTTGCGAAAATAGGTTTTGCAAAATTTTTTTCGTAATATTTTGGGAACCTTGTACATAATCATTGCAAATAAAAATCCGTTCCAAACCCTATGTATACAAAGCATGTAAAAATAACTAACATCCAATTTCTAAATTCCCAAGAATTCTTTCAAATAGAAATTTACTTTGATATTAATATCCACACATAATTATTTTAGTAAACCTTTTACTCTTCAAAATCCCTAAATTTGCTAAAAAAATCTATAAAAAAAATTGCGAAATGTTTTCAAATACTTGCATAAAAAATTTCAGAACCTTTTCAAAATCCATAAAAAAAATCAATATTAGAAAATAGCTTCACAAAAATATTTTCTTGGATGGCATTTTATTTTTTCGGATTGATAATGATAATTGAGCTAATTTAATTAGAGTTCGAAGATTGGAGCTTGGTTAGATCTTAATCCACTTAATCACAGGAACCATACGAGTACTATGAGGTGGTTATGGTCCACTAGACTTAATAATTTGAGACAACTAGACGTAGTTTAGTGTTGTCCTGACTACCTAAGTAGAATATTTTAGAACACATGCATGGCTCTTGCTGATAGTGACCTAACTTGCACACCTGCACCTTACACCTTACTGAACTGAGTTGAAGTAGTAGAGGGCTGGATTTACAGGCATGAGACACAAGTCAATGGAAACATACGAAGTCACAATACTATGGCCATTATGCCCAAACCATATCCGGTAGCCATGAGGTCTAATGACAGGATGTTGTGGGTTGAAATAATGCTTCAAAAATCGGATAGTCTACTGGTTCAAGAGAAAAAAATGTCCTTATGTAAATGCAGTAGTATGTAGTATTCAAAAAAATTCAAAGATAAAAACCTCCAAAAACATAGTCTGGCAAAATTCAAGGAAAAAATCAATTCTCATCTGAATATGTATATATCCAAAAAGCATGCTTGCAAAGTCAAAGATATGTGTCAGAATACAACCGGATGACTTGGCAACACTAGTTCCGTATCATAGGATAAGTGGCTATTTTGGATATCATCCATTCTCTTCTCCACATCCTCTTCTTGAGCCACTTGCACTTGAACTTAGAGGGGAATACCCCGCTTCTCAAGGAAAGAGTTGTCAGATCGGGGAACTAGGTTCACCAAGTTTCAGAAGACTGTCTTTTACCGCATGAGCGGGGAGGACTATATATCACTTTCACTTTATAAGGTAGACTCATGGTCTTAAGGGACTGTGTACGACATCGACTTCTTCTAACCTGGCTTTAGAGGAGACATGAGCATAGTTTTGTGGGTCTTATAGGTTGCTGTATTTTAAGTCCACTTCCCAATAATGTTCCGACTGCACCTAAAATCCAGAAGTTCCGATTAAGTTCCAAACTTTAATTTTATGAAGACAAGTTCAAAAGTTGAAATCAATGCTATTTATTTCGTTTTATTTTCTTTATTTTCTCTTCTGTACTTATAGGAATAAGTGTTTGCTAGGGACTAGCAAAGGAAATTATAAGTGGGTGATGAATCTCCATTTCATAAACTCTATTCTTTCCTTTGGGCATTTAAACCCTAGCAAAATGCATGTATATAACATTATTTTGTACATATAACACATATTATTTACATTGTAAATATTGTATAAAATACCTAATTTAAAAGGATTAAGAAAAGAAAATGAAATGAAATACCAAAGATATTGAATGACCATAAACCCTGAGACATAGGCATCATAATGATTAGGATGACAAAGAGTAAATTTGGGGGAGAAAAGGACCAAAAATACAATAATAACCCTAGTTTTTATTTCCCAATAAATTTATTTTAGAACATATTCTTTTTCATTTATAACTCAGATCAATAAACTTTGAACATGAAACTTTGTAGATAAAAATATAAAGAAAAATAAAAAATTGATTTCATCCAGAAATAATGCATAGTGTGTCCTAGATACTTTGAATAAAAAGTAAAAATAAAAAAACCCAGTCTTGCATCATCTCCATATGAAAGCAAAAATCACCAAATTGACCTTTATTGTTCCTAAATTAAATTATCTATTTAATATTGTTAGATTCATTCAATTTAGAGTTAAGATGCAAAAGTTAGGTTTTGGGCCCCCATTGTGCAATTTATTTATATAAAATAATCAGTTTATTTATTCTTTATATTTTCATTATTTTTCATTTTTATAATTTTGTAAATATAATTTATACTAAATGTACAAAAAAATAAAATTAAATAATTAAAAATGCATAAAAATAAATACATCTATTATCACTTATAGATGAATTACACATATATGTACCTGTGAAATATATATACATATTCAGTTATGTATACTTTTAACCTAATAAAAATACAATAAACATGTATATATATTTATATTTAAATAAGTTATAAATATATAAATGAAGTATGTAAAATAAGAAAATCTAAAATCCAAAATAAAAATAAAATACTAACTATATAGGAAAATATTCCTATATTTATACATGTAAGAAGTAACAAATAATAAATTAACTTGTAAAAATAAATTATAATCACCATTAAATACTTCACAAAATAATAAATATTCTTCATAGTTTACTAAAAATTAATAAAATCACCAAAAAATCAAATAATAAAAGAATTACTTTCTAGTTTATCGTCTAACGAGTTGACGTAGACCAATAGGAGATCAGACTCAGTTGACCTCAGTAACCACTCCGACCTCCCTAGGTTTGCTCTTTCAGATGCTAGACCCCACTTCTTCCATGATTTATTTCCATTGATACTCTCATATTTGTAGCTCGGTTACTTTTGAGCCTATGTTCCTTTCTCAACAAACTTTGACGCACACACCTTGCCTCGATCTAAGGATCAATGGATGAGCTATCACCTCAGTCAAAGCTGACCTTGTACATATACACCTCAACATACTTGTATTCATTTTGATCCCTCTTCATGTGTTTCCACCCTCAACTCTATACCCCAACGTGTTAAGCAAGGTAACAATAGCCTCCACACCAATTTGCAACATGTAGGAGTGTAGGAAGAGCATCGATCCACCTTCGTCGATGAGCAACGCCCAGTGGTTCACAAGGCTCCTTTCTCCGGCAAGTTAAGTCATAGTGTAATGGTAATTTAGGTAGCCTTTATGTTTAGATTTAATTTCTTACTTTTATTTTGCATCTTAATTCACTATTGTAGCTTAGTTTTCAATTTTTGTAACTTGTCGGAGCTCAAGCTCCGGCCACCATTCTGTCATTCATCAGTTGTGCTCCGCCACGCCTTTCAATCCCATTTCATTCCCCTGTCGTTTCTTTATGCCCCTGCGCACTTCATTCTTAATGGCCCTTGATCAGGACATTCGAGGTCCTCCTCCTACACCTTGACCGGACCTCACCTCCCCACCTTAATTCATTCCCACTATGCCCAATAACGGGTCGACGTAGTTTTCCCTCGATCCTTCTTTTTTTATGTGCAGGCACCAAGAGTTTAAAGCCCTGCTAGGGGCAATTTTGATGTCAGAGGAGGTTCCCAGGTCAACTGAGCTCCTCCGACCTCCTAGACACCTCTAAAGGTCCTCAGGGCTTTGTGGAGCATCTAGCAGCAGCGTACACCTCCCTTGAGGGTGCAGAGCCAGGGAGCATCGAGAGAGGCACTCAAAGGAGGCAGAACCGATAGATCTAAGCAAGATAGACACATAGTTCTTACCTATTCTTCATGGAGAGCAGCCACCATCTGATTAGGGTAGGAGCTCCAGTTTTGATCATATTCGTCCGATCGTGAGTAGGAACGATCATCAGATCTTGCCCGAGATCTCATCTATACCACACATCGGCGAAGGGGTATTGCACAACATGGACGTGACATGTGGATAAGTGAAGCCATCTGCACCGTTCGTGTGGGTGTAATTTTGCAATATACCGCCCGACTTTTGTGTATTTTATTTTTAGTATAAGAACTTTAATCTGTAGTTATGTATTTTTTTGTAAATTTTTAATAAGACCCCCAGATTTTAGGATTTTGAGTTAGGTCCTTTGTCACGTCACCTCACCCCTGTGTGCATGAGGGGGCAGGCATTGTATAAAGGGACCCTGGAATTTTTTGTATTTATTTTAGTCCAATATAATTCAATTCCAATGTTATAACTTTAGGATAAATTGTAGTTTGGACCTCACACTTTTTGAAAATTGGAAAATTACTCTTGACAACGTCTTTGATATTAAATATTTACGGCAGTTTGCATTCTAGTCCTTGGGTTTCTTTAAGAGGTCCGAAATTAATAATACTTTTATGAAATTACAAATAGGTCCCAACTAGTATTGCATTTTCTTTTTGTTATTTTTTTACTAAAGACCTTTTTTATAAAAATGTTATAGGAGAATTATTTTAAATGCCTGACATGTTATAAATAACATATGTTTTTATTGGACCATTTATAACTATTTTCTTTGCCTAAAATACAAATGCATTGCATTTGTTCCTTGTTTACTTTTAAACAAATTATAAAATCACCAATAAAATATATAAAAGTATTGGATATTATTTATTATTGTATTTTAAAAATCTAGTCCAAACATCGCTAAAAATAACAAAAGAAAAACACTAAAATTTAAAAAGCACCAAAATCCATTTAAAAATTCTATATTTTTAATAAAACATTTCTCATTGTAAATTTTATTTTTTATATCTTTTATATATAAAAATAGTTTTGGAATGTTTTGGAACTTTTATTATTTTAAATTCCAAAATAATTCATCTTATCAATATAAGTCACTACTTTGACATTTTTTCAATTAAAAATCCAAAAATCATAAAAATTCTTAGAGAAATAGAAAAATAGAGGAAAAATGTCTAAAATGTTTTAGTTTTCATGTTTTGAGTATTTATAGTAATTATATACTAGTCTATATTTTGTATATAGCTATAATTATTAATATTATTATTAGTATTATTGTTATTAACATACCAAAAATATTTTAAAACCTTTAAAAATAAAAAGGAATGTACGATAAGGTATTTTCCAGATTTTCCATTTATATATTATATATTATCTATAATGTCCATATATATACATATTTCACATATTCAAAATAAAACAAATCTAAAAATATGAAAAATATGAAAATATAAAAGTAATAAAATTAAAAACAACAATATATAAAACACTTAAAATCCAAAAAATATAATATAATTAAAAACCTAAAAAAAGAAAATAAAAAGGCTAGAAGGATAATTTTTGTATTTATTTTCGTGATCTACCTTGTTTGCTCCCTTTGTTCAACCTCTATAATACTTGCACCTATACACATCCTTCGTAGAGTTATAATAAATTCTAACTCCACATTTTTATTCGGTAGTGCTTTATTCTTATTACGTGTTAATTTTTGTTTGATCAACGATTCTTTACCGGTTGCCACAACAAAGGTGTTCTCGCCTTGTCTAGAAGTCACGCTGAAGAAAATCTATTTCACCACCTAGGTGTCTCCCATTATCTTTTTTTAATTTTATCTCTTTCTCATTTTGTAATTTGGGCGATTGTAAGATCTCATGGGTGCCCTCTCGTGAATCCATGATTATAAAGGTTGAAGTGACATTGTGGCTCTTATTTATACTTGTGAGGTCATCTATCATATTCGTCATCTTCTCCACTATCCGGGTAATGTACTCGAGAATGATATCCATGAGTGTTGACTCCAATAACTCCTTATCTGGTTGGTGAGATGGTGGGTATTGTGATGATGGGAGTGGGTAAAAATCAAAGTCCAATGCTTTAAATTGTGGATGAGGCGGATATGTACAGAAAGAAAATTCTGTATAAAGGTACTCTTGTTAAAATCGATGTGAACCGCCTAGAGAAGAAGAAGGATCAGTGATGTTCAAATAAAAATAACTCTAATTTATCATCTCAGAAATAAAAGATGGTGATCGAGATATGATGATTATAAAGTCAAGAAACACATAAAAATGGCACAAATGCACAAAGTAGATAGAGTATGCACACAAACAAACAAACCCCTCAATTCACCAACTCAACATACTAAAGATTGTGAAAAAATTAGTCTTCTATCTTTTCAATTTAGAGTTAGGAGAGAACAAAGTTAGTTACAAGCTCACAGGTGTAATCACCTAGAGTATTTGTGTTCTAGTTGGTGTATGACACCGACCACAACACCGACACCACTTTGTTTATAGTTAAAGGTAAGTGCTTCCAACAATAATATGGCCCAAGAGCAGAACCAAGCGCTTAAGGCACAAGTCCTGGGATGGGGGCTCTATTCCTTATGTGTATGTTCCTCTCTCGGTCTGGAATGTACTTGTGAGCAATGAGGGGGTTACTCTCCCCGAAATAATGATTTACATTTACGTTTATTTTATAGTAGAGTAAAATTAAGAGTCCCAATTTTATTGTTTTTTAGTTTTTTATTATATTAGAATGTAGGATGCCTAACACGATTTAGATTCCTTTATTATCCTATGGTGATCAAAATCAGAGGAAGAGATCAAAAAGCAATGCAAGCATAAATAAATGATGTATGCTACGTTAAAATATACTCACCTTACTTCCAACTCTCTTTGTGAAGGATTCTAAGAAAAATTGAGACCTAGTCTATGTGCAAATGCAAGCCGATGAAATCATCCTAGCGCATGAATTGTTATTATTGTGAATAACTAATGCGCATTACACAGACATAGAAACCAAACGTCTGGTCTTGGAGATTCATCGGTGCTCGCCACAATGGGTCCTACTAGCACTGTATAAAACCTCTCTTGTCGCAAGGTTCCTACACCTAGAAATTAACAATTAATTTTGGCTAATTCCAAGCAAAGATATATATGTACATGTTATAATTAGGGATTCAGACCATATACTATTGATCAAGAAATCCTAAACTAGGGCACAATAACAAAAAAATCATGTAAAAAGAAAGGCTAAAAGTCAAAATTCGTGAAACAAAATAAAAGAAAGGTAGAAAACAATGAGAAATCCGATAAGGCCTCAAGGTGAACAAACAACCAGGAAATGGACCTCATGATGTTTTATTATCCAAATATCCAAATTATTACAAATTAATTTGAAAAATAAAAAAAAGAATATCCAACAAAATAAAATGCTAATATATTAGGTCCTCTCCTTCTCTTTCCGACCCTCTATCCTGCTCTCTCCAATTGGCAAATAAGAAGAAGGGCCAATCTCTTTGAAGATCGGGTGCTTCCACCAGAAGTAAATAAAATAATTATTAATAAAAGGAAGGAAATAAAATAGAAATAAATAAATAGAACAATATACAAAATGAAATGCTACACTCTGTTGCTCTCCGGTAACGACACCATTTGAAATGTCTATCCGAACTCAGCGTAGCAGTCTTGTAGTCTACACAAGGCGGGACTGCAATCACCGAGGTGACGGAAACAGAGCCTGACTATACAAATCAACAATCAATCCCCAACAAATAATAAAGCAATGCAAAACAATGTGTGGAGTCAACATTTATTATAAACCCAACTAGTAAATGTGTACAGTGTACAAGTAGGGTGTCAAACAAAAGGGAACAAGCTGGTATAGTTAGTATTATTATTTATTTTAAAATAATAATTTACTTCTGCATATATTAAGCAACACAATATCCACTTACTATTTTTGTGGGTTTTTAATAATGTAATTATTTAATTTTTAATATTTTTTACTTTATTTTTTGTATTTTCCTGATTTTTAGTTTGTTTTTCTTTTTATAATATATAATTAAGGTATATATAACCATATGCACTTTAAATATAACACATGGAATATATATATATAATATATACTAAATATATAAAAATCAAAAAAATACAAAAAAAAGAAATATCCATTTTATTTTAAAGCATTTAAAAATATTCATAAAACTTAATAATATTATTAAATATATAAATATATAGGTATATAATATAGGATATTCTATTTATAAATATAGCTAAATATAATTAAAATTTATACAATAAAATAATTTTGTGTTTTTCAAATATTCTTCGATTTCTGGTAACGTTTTAGTGATATTTGCAATTTTTATACTTTTCTAGTGCAAAATAGTCTATACAGGGGGAAAATAGGTCGAATTGTTTTTATATTTAAAATTTAAAATATATTAAAAATTTCTAAAACCAAATTTTAATATATAGTAATAAGTATATATAAAAAGATAAGATAAAATGCTATTTTTGGAGTTTCGAAAATATTTTGTAATGTTTATGGTAAATGAGGTTTTTCTTTCTGTTTGGTTTTCTTTTGATATTTTTTTGTGATTTTGATCTGCAATAATAAAATATAGTAATAAATGGGTAATGCTTTTGGAATTTTGAAGCAGGTTTTTTATTTTTAAGTGAAAAAGGGAATAAAAATGCTCCTTTAGATTTTCATAAATAGAAAATGTGAGAAAATAGTTAAACAAAATATATATCATGCATGAGAAATCGATGACGCATTTACTTCTATTTGTGCATGATTTTTGGAACTCAAGATCTATTTATAGAAAATAGGAATGCATAAACAAAAGTTATCAAGCTAGCTTGGGCAGTTATGTAATATAAATTAAACTTGAGGGGTGCATGCAAAAATACCACAAATGATTGAACTAGAATTCAAATTTTATATACCAAATTAAAATTAGAAAAGCTAGGGAGTTGCAAGAAATATTTACCCAACTCACGTGGGGGACCATGCGAGCATATCTACAATGGGTTCACTTGCAATTTCAAGAAGCTATAAGGGTTGCAATGAAATTTGACCATGAACTTTTGAACATTTTAAAATATTTACAATACATTTAATAAATACAAAAAGGCGGAGGGGGATATGTAATTTACTCACTTAAAACCCCTTTGATAGAGTCATTCCTCTTGTGCCATGTGGAAGATCCATCAGCTGAAATCACGTTCCCCTTCGAAATTAATTAGGCGGTCCATATTACATCCGAGCCATGTTCATGATCGAATGACGGAGATAGGGTATGGACGAATTGCTAATGAACTCACCACTAGTGAGTTGAATCTATTTTCTCTCCCTCCCCTGGTAGCGGTTCTTCACTCAAACGATGATAATGGATTCCTAGTGGTCCTCCATAGGTTCTGTTCTTCTCCATTGAGCTCCACGAGGTTCAATGCAGCTTTGGGAGAATAGTTACCTCTAGGATGCTTCGAGCATCTCTAAATAATCTCTTCGACTCCAGGAAAGTCTTCAAGACCTGGAACCTGCACAAAAATGAAGAGCGCCTTAACGACTATCTCCTTGACCAATCAGTGAAGATGTTGGGCATCTGAATATGGATGGTAGTGAAGCTCTTGCAGCAAGCGGTGGATCGTGCTTCGGGGAACCAGATCCGTGTAGGAACTGGGTGCAACATAGAAGGGGATGTGTAAAGAAGATGAAGGGGAGTCAAATGAGATAGATATCAGGGCAGAGCATGGTGGCGATCACGTTGGGAAACACAATGATTTGGCCTAGAGCTCCAGCTCCATGTCAAAAGGGGTTTTCTGATTAAACTTAATATATGGATTAAACTGGAAACTAATTGCAAGAAATAGAAATTTACACTAAGATTTAACTAGGTAGCAAATGAAATGGCCTCAATTTGGTCGGGTGGCCAAGGAGGTAGTACCTACTGCAGCTGTTCCGGCGATATTCAGGATCGTCTCCATAGTCGCTCATCCTCGTTGTAGAATCAGTCAACTTCTCGTTGTCACCTTGGGAAGGGCTCTAGAAAGCTCTAAGGGGATATGATTGTCTTAGGAGAGATCAATGACAAAAATATCAAGAAGGTGGAGGTTTTAAAGGCTAGTGATGGGTGGAGTTAGAGGCTCGATTGCTTGCCATTTTGAGGGAGGTGGTGGAGAAGCGTGGGTTGGTGTGGTTGTTGGATGTAAGAGTATCTGATAAGTGAAAGGCTCAAGGCTAAGGACAACATGGTGGTTGTATGAAAAATCATAGACAATGGGGAGTTTCAGGTCTAACATGGGTTGCTGGGCTTGGCCGGATAGTTGACCAGAGGTCAACAGTCACTGCAATACGGTTCGTCTACGTGGACCAACTAGATAAATCAAAGCCAAAATTAGTTATAAAGTGAATACAAAATAACAAATTGATTTATTAATTTTTCGCTAAAACATAAAAATAGTTTCTAATTTTATATAATAATTAATGCCTATTTTTATTTATTTTTATGAGGCTACTGATTACATGTTAAATTTTACATGTGTAAATATAGGTAAATGTACCTACATTTTGTGTATTTTAATATTAATTTGTATTTCATTGTTATTATTATGTACATGTATTATATATGTTTATTTTATTAATGGCATATTTTGGTATTTTTGTTATATTTTTCTGAATTTATTTACGTAGCTAATTAATTAAATATATATTCTTAATATGTGTATATAGGTATATTTCATCTATACATTGAAGATTCTTATTTATTTATTAAATTTTTTATGGTGTTTTAATATTTTCATTAAGGACATCTGTTTTACATAGTATTTACAAATATATAAAAATAAAATAAAGTAATAAATATAAAAAATAAATATGTTGAATATAATATATAGGTATAATGCACAATGAACGCCTAAGCCCTAACTTTTGCATCTTAACTCCCATTTGATTGAAACCTCTTTATTAAATAGCTTATTAAATTTTATGAACAATAAACATGAGTTCGGTCAATTTTGATATAGTGTGAAGCAAATATGGGTCTGCAAATTTTTCTTTGCAGTTTTTTATTTTTTATTTTCGAGGCACACATTAAATTGTATTCCAGTTGAAATTAATTTTGTATTTTTCCTTGTATTTGTATGTTCAATATTCATATTGAGGGATTTATTATTTGAGATGTAAAAAATAAATTAGGTCCCAAAATGCAATTATTTAGGAAAATAAATTAGGGTTTTATTTGTATTTTCTATACAGTTCTTCTACCCAATCTTCTTCGACATTATTCCTTGTCGACAAAGTCATTATAATGAATGGGTCTAGGGGTTTAGGGTCACTTTTGAATTTGACATTTCATTCTTTTACTTTTCTTTATTTTATTCATTTATTTTGGAATTAAATCCAGTTTTTTAACATTATTTTATGTAATTAAACAATATTTATTTTGTCAAATTGATGATATATACATGCATTGAGCTAGGGATTTAAGACCAAAATGATAAAATAAAAGTGATGAAGTGAGGATTAATCATCTTCTCACCACAGCCCTTTGACCGCCCTCATCAGGTGCATAAGAGCCATTCATGCTCGCCTTCTCAAATATCATCTGATCTCACGATTAGAGGGCTCTTGAGTCGTCTTCCCTACACCTCTGTCTTCTCAAGTAGCATTTGATCTCACGATTAGAGGGCTCTTGAGTCGTCTTCCCTACACACCTCTTCAAATCACGCTCCCATTTGGTCCCTAACTACCGAACTTCTTTGATTTACCCTAACGTACTCACGACACCTCATGATCAACTTACAGTACCTAACACTTCTTCTAACGTCCCTCATCCACACCTAACCTTTACTAATTGATTCTGACCATCCTCCATTTATTCACAGGTGGTTGAAACCATCTAGTCAAAATGACAGAGAAACTGTATCCTCCTTTACACTCCTCCGCGACCATCGAAATGGTCGCCCACCCATGCGTGCGTAACCTCTTCGCTCGTACCTCCTCTCTGTGAAATGGAGAAGGGATTTGATGATGCCTTGATTAATCTCTACTCTGGTGTTGACCCTTGATTGATGGGACATGACCTCAGTCTAGCATGGCCTAAGTGCTTCCCCACAATTGCTATCCATATGTGAAGTCAAGACTAGGCGCTGCAAGTACCACCCCCAAGCCATAGCCTCCATCTCGGAGACCTAAATCGAAACCTGGGTAATTAGGTTGAGGTTGGTGAATTTCCTTTATTTTCTCTAGCTTCGTATATATATACTTATACTCCAATCAAAACCTCTTTCGTCCTTCACTGGAGATTGATGATCTTCAAAAAGGCTTCACTCATATATTCCCTTCTTCAGGACCTCCCTCCACTCCATCACCTTCTTCTCCGATAAAACGGAGGAGAACACAACTGAGCAATCACTCTCGTGCCTCACAACTCACCATTTCACTCCACTAATTGCACACAAACACCTTATTTTTCTTTGTCCATATGTTCTAACTTTACATGTGAGTTTATCTTTAATGGTAGAAGAGTTGGAGGATGTTTCAATATGAGATCCTCCTCCAATAAACATGCATCATTAGCCACGTCTAGACCCTTTTAGTCTTCTCCATTCGACGCAGACCTTCGCCATCCTTCCAAGTACCTTCCTCGATCATCAGGTAAAGTATAACAAAGTGGAGGAGGAAGCTCAGGATCCCCAGAGCCCAAGCTACTCTCTCACATAATAGAGGATATGGAGAGGCACCCATGTACATGTGTCGTCGGATGAGGCCCTATCGGACTTATTCCAACATCCCAGGAGATGGCCATGTCGACCAATTTAAATCGACCGCATCGGAATTATCTGAACCCACCGTTGAAGAAGTATGCGCTTCCACGTGCCCATGCCTTTAATTCATCAACCTAACCAAGTCTCGTGCCAGTGTTATACATGTGGGCATGGAAAATTTGTAGAGAGGCTCCCGCTAATTCATCAAATTACAACTAAGTCCATTGACATGTTACACATGTGAATTACTTAGGATTATTACATAGATACCCTATTAGTTTCATATATTGCATTTATGACTCCTTTGTTGACTGAAATGCTATGGTTTTCGTGTTATTTTCTTATGTTTATTTAGATATATGCCCATGTATTGTTTGTATTATAATTATAGTACATGTTATCCAATTGAAGTGAATTTTGATGTCATTTTAAAGCTAGTTGATTTCTCATTTATATGATTGTAAAATATTTCTATTTTGATCTATAAGTGTTTACTAAATATTTTTGAAATATATTTGTGTGTACATTAAGTTCTTTTATTAACTTGCATGAAAACCAAAAAATTTAGGAATCAATTGTTTCATATTTTTCTATATTGCACTGTATTGTAACCTTTTCCGTAGATAATGTAAATAATTAATATAGCATTGATGTTCAATACTAAATTTATTACATTGAGAGTTCGAACCTTGACTTATCCTAGAAAAAATAAATTGAGACTTATTGAAGGAGATCTTTTGATTCAATTCTTACAAGTCGAGTATTTCCCATATTACAACAAATTAATATTAAATTAAACAATTAATGGTTCATCAGACGACGCCATTATCTGGGACATGGCGTCCTTAATGTAATTAATTAGGTTTTATATTATGTTATGTTGATAAATATGATATTTAGGTCAACATGTTTTGTACTGACTTTTGCATTGTTTTTGATGTGTTTTTGTTTGATGTTATGTCAATTGTGTAGCTTAATATCTCGTTGATATTATTTAATGATATATATCTTTCGTGAGAGGGCCCAAGGAGATCAAAGAGACTTGATGTACATGAAGTCTAGAGCTCCAACTACAAGAAGCCATAGAAGCTATCATTAAAAGAACTCAAGAAGATTTTAGTTATTTGATGTGTTGTGATTAAATTATTTGTTGTATATATGTAATTATTTATCTTTACAATGGTTATTGTATTTTACATTAAGATTATGGACTCTTATTTATTTCTGTTGAGTCTGTTATACCTTAAA